>OU898276.1:187912658-188134511 GCA_918026665.1 Diabrotica balteata
GGCAGATTGACAGTTAAACTCCAGGCCACACAAGGGTTGACTGTGCTACCGAAGTGATTGAGGGGGGACGTTCGACGGAGAAAAGAAGAGGAGAGAGGAGTCTCAGCTGATGGTCCTGCCAGAATCACGAATATCATCACACACTGCGACGGCAACAACGCAAAGAACTCTTAACAGGTTTTCGTTTACTTGTTTTTAGTATGTAGAGTATTGTTAATAAAGCAATAATAAAACAGTTAAAGTGTGGCCAGACTAACCTTGCACCCCGCAAACAGGCCACATAGTTCAACTGTTCTTGAGTCAGCAACACAACATGACAGACATTGACAGAGTATATTTTTTATGTACTATGACTTATGACACAGGACACAGATTGAATATTTAATTGACAGATGTAAATACGAGTGCGGTGTTGCCGAGCGCAACTTTTTCTCACCACTTCCCATAATTATTGTTCCTACGTTTTGTTTTTGATTAGGTTATTTCTAATAAAAGAAAGATACATGTGGTAAAGGTCCCAAGAACAGTACATACCTGAAAACGATAAAAGCTCAATTAGTTTCCATCCTATAAAAATAAAAGTAACATCAGCATTTTCAGCAAAGAAAATACTGGAGTTTTGTTTTCTTTTTTTTTTTTATAAACTCCTTTAATCTTTGAATTATTTTAAAAAGTAGAAATTTTTTTACATTATCAAAAATTGTTTCAAAACTTTATTTCCAATCCTAAGCATTTTAAATTTGTCAAAATTTCAGAATATGTTGTTATAAACGCGTTGATAAGAACGTGATTTTGTAAGAATCATAAATTTAAATTGATATGTTTCCCTAAAAGTCGTTCTCTGAATGCGCTTTTTGTATTTTTATAATAAATCATTCATTTTTTATCCAAATTACTTCTATAAAAGCTTATTAGGGTCTCATCAAATACTTAAAAAATATGATTACATTTTTTTCGTACAGCCTGCTCTTTGTTTGGTTATTTACTGTCAAATTATTTACTTTCGAATTAACTTGAATAAACAGTCACCTTCAGCAATCTATAAAAGAGAGCCTGGTACTCGGTAGGATAAAAGGTTTTGACTTTTAGAAGAACGGGATTGAAATGAATCAGAAATGGTAGACGAACAAGGAAGAGGGTCATTAGTTGGTCTCGTAGTTTCAGTCCTAGGAACAGTGAGTGTAGAAGCAAAGAAATCTTCACTGTTAAAAACAATTCTATAAACGTATAAAAACCAGTCATTTGAAGCCGTTTACTGCTGTGTCCCCACGTTGTACTTTAAGATCTTTAAGGTCTGGTCAAACAATTCCATCATATCAAAAATACTTAAGGGCCTTGAGCTACGTCTTAAAAAATCTCACTTCTTCATTATAGTGAGACTTTAGGAGACCCACAAAGGTTTTGTCTAATGGTTGGATTTTATGTGAACTATGTGGGGGTATACATAAAATCGTAACATGATTTTCACTTGCTGAATTAATTACATCAATGTGCTGCTTGTAGGTTATGTGCCCGTCAAGGAGAAGCAGATAAGACGACTCAGCTGAAGGTTTTGTTATGAAATGTTTAAACCATTTAGTAAAAATATTTGTCTGTATCCAACCAGATGGGTGGCATGATGCGATGGTCCCTGGAGAAGCACCTCTAAGAAGTTGTTCTTTCTCAGAAATATCATAAGAGGAGAACGAAGTCACCTTCTGTACTCATACAGAGAATAATGTTACGAGAGAACCCCTTTTAGCCGAAGTAATTGACCCAATTTGACTTTTTGATTTTAGGCCTATCACATAAGGAACTTTACTTTGAACAACCCTAGTAACACACGACGTCCAGTTTTGGTCCGGACGTCCCTGGACGTACTTTGGGTGGACTAAATATACATCTGGTACATCTGATTATGAATGCGAATAATATAAGTTAACATTACGATGTACCTATGTGAATGTTTTCCAACTGTCCTGTATGTTTGTATTATTTTTTTTACTTTATTACAATCTTTGTGACATTTAAGTGAATAATAATAATAATAAAGGTTTTAAAGGTAAAACAATATTAATACTGTAATCTGTATCTATGGTTTCACATACAGACAATATGTGATATATTATATGTAGTACAATATTGCTAAACATATAATCTAATATCTTTGTTTAATACCTTGTGTCTACCTATCTTTAACAATTTGATTTAAATCATAAGTATTTTTGGAAGGTCACTGCTTTGTTTGGTGAGGTTTACTGTTTCTAGAAATTTCCGCCACTACAGTTGAAACATTCTCTTTACCAGACTAACTTCACCAGAACGTTCTCTATACTTTTATCCATTGATGTTATTCCTTATAAAAGATTTTTTTGTCATTAAACTGTGCTTATATCGTTCTTCATGTGCCTTGTCCGTTCCGAACGTTGGCAATCAACATGGCTATTCTGACTTTGTTTACGGCAGATGACAATCCGAACCATTGCCGCAAGTTTTGGAGCCACGAGTGTCTTCTCCTCCCTGGACCCCTTCTGCTGTCTATTTTCCCTTGAACTCTATATTATGCTTATATATGATTTTTAATTTATTGCCATAGAACAATTTTCTGTTTGCATAAGACTTCATCGTAAAAATATTTATCCGTTACGGTTTGTATTTTGAACAGTTTCTTTTACTGCTCCTTTATTCCCGTTTGACCACTTTTGCGATTTTCTCTTTATCATAATAAAAGTTGATAAAACGGAGAAATGTAAGATGAATACATTCATAGCTACACTGTATGTATTATTATCTACTTTTCTAATAGCCTTGGTGAATGGCATTTAGTAGTGTTTATTTTTCCGAAAATTAATAACATTTTTATATTCAAATGTATCAAAGACTCTCAACAGATATAATACTTGTGAACAATTTTAAATGATGAAGAATAGTTAAGATAATTTTGGAAATGACAGGAAGGTTAAATAATTATCAAAAATTACATAAAATTTATTTTTACAAAATATTAGGTCCAGGATTGTTAAATTTCTTATGACAGGACTGCTCTTTGTGCGTCTTCATGTGTTTGCTCAGGTATGACTTCTCTAGGAAACCCTTGTCGCAGAATGTACACACGTGACTGCGATCCCCCCCGTGAACTTTCTGGTGCACCTCTAGATTATAATGGCTATTAATCCTCCGCGCACAGAAACTGCGCATATGATTTTTCACCGCTGTGGATCAGGACGTGACTGTCATCACATACCGGTGGTAAAACTGCTTAGGGCAATCGAGGCAGTGATAGGTGGGGGATCCTTTGCGCGTTCTGAGTTTATGCATGTGCCTATAATAAGAAGGAAATAAAAGGTATATTTTACAAAAGTTGCGTGTGTGTGGTGGTGTGTGTGTGTGTGTGTGTGTGTGTGTGTGTAGATAGTGGATGGCATCAGAACTTGTCTATTTGCCACAAAATATTTGCATTGTTTTTATAATTATTAAGGATAGGATAGGGATACAAAACATGGCCACTCATTTCTTGTCTAGGGACCCATCAAGACATTTTTATTAAGACGAACTAGACTAGGTCACGGGCAGGAGGTATTAACAAATGGGGTAAAACAGAGGTTTGGATTCTAATTACATAATGTTTGTAAATACACATAATACCGATATATATATATATATATATATATATATAATATATATATATATATATATATATATATATATATATACATATATACACACATACACATATTTAACCATATATGAGCTAAATTTCTATTTTGCTTCTAAAACAAATTTGATTAAAAAGTTGTATATTTCTTTCTCTTGTTGTGCTAATAAAGTAGGAATGTTAGTTGGTAGACTTACAAACTTTTTGAGTTCTAAGAAAATGTGATTTATATCGGCTAAAGATTTTTCTGGACAGTGACGACAACACGGAGAATCTAAGATACCAATGCGTAACAAATGTACTGGAAAGCGTTTTAAACGTGAAATAAATGATGACTTATATCTATTATAATTCCACGAATTGATGTAAGGAGTGTTCTTCGGTAAAACCGGTTGAAGTTTAAAATAGAGGTTCTGTGATGTAGTTGAAAATTTACTGTCCTGAGCTTCCCATCCAACCCTAACATCAGGCTTATATAAATTAATAAGATCTGATGAGTTGCACATGTTTACTTTCAATTCTGAGTCAAGTGCTTTTTTAACTGCGAGATAAACTGCTTCATTCCCAGTTATCCCTGAATGTCCTCTATCCCAGACTAATGTAACTCGTACACCATATTCCTGCAGTTTATATAGACTATTTTTTATAGATAGAACAATATTTTTGTTATAATTATTAAAAGGAGGGCTTCTAATGGCGTGCAAAACTGAGAGTCTGTTACAATCACCACAGATAAAGGTAAATTCCTCTCCCACCAATCTAAAGCTTTCTTAATAGCTATAGCTTCTGTACAGTACTGTAGATTGAGAAATTGCCAACAGGATACAGGCTGATTGGTTTAACTGAAAGCGAATGAGCGGAGGAAGTGTGATCGAAAAATCGGGGAAGGGCTGAAAGGAAAGATATCAAAAAGTGTGGTGAGGCCTTGGTGTATGGTGGTGAAGTGGGGCCTGTAAATAAGATTCAGGCAAAGAAGATGGAGGTAGTTGTAATAAAAATGTTACGATGAATGTTGGGTACGATTAGAATAGACAGGATCGGGAAGGAATTGATTGGGGAAAGAGCCGATTACAAACTCAAAAAAGCTTGAAATGAAATCGTAGGCTTCCACGGCCAGAGTCAGAATTTATAGTTTATTCGTCTTCCGGTTTGGACCGTGTCATTTGTGAGTGACCCAAAAGTGGGTTCATCTCGACGTTTCGCTACAATTATATGTAGCTTCTTCAGGAGAAACAAAGAAAAAGAAAAAAGAAAACAAAAGAACAGGAAGATGGGTAGTTAGCAACGGTAACTCAGTTACTCAACGCAACCAGAGGCGAATACTAACTACCAAGATGGGCATTTGGTCACAGTAACTCAACTACTCAACGCAGCCAGAGGTGAAAACCAAATGCCAGGACAGGGATTCACGTCCAACAGCTCAGAACACTAACGCGTCGAGAGGCGGGGAGTGAATCCGACGATTACTCCGCTACCGCTCTATTTATAGTCGCGGTGCCTGTCGTGTCGGGACGTATCGGCACACTTCGTGGCGCGAACGTCAAGAAGCGCGCGCTGGCCAATCATGTGGTGGCGGGGACCGGATGGTGGCTCTAGACTGAGATTCCAGATGGGAGACAAGTAGTATCCTTCCTCTCGATTTGATTATGGGGATTTTTTCGGATCTCTAGAGATTCGCGGAATCTCTAGAGATCCGAAAAAACATGATTGGCCAGCGCGCGCTTCTTGACGTTTCGCGCCACGAAGTGTGCCGATACGTCCCGACACGACAGGCACCGCGAACTATAAATAGAGCGGTAGCGGAGTAAGTTCGTCGGATTCACTCCCCGCCTCTCGACGCGTTAGTGTTCTGAGCTGTTGACGTGAATCCCTGTCCTGGCATTTGGTTTTCACCTCTGGCTGCGTTGAGTAGTTGAGTTACTGTGACCAAATGCCCATCTTGGTAGTTAGTATTCGCCTCTGGTTGCGTTGAGTAACTGAGTTACCGTTGCTAAACTACCCATCTTCCTGTTCTTTTGTTTTTCTTTTCTTTTTCTTTGTTTCTCCTGAAGAAGCTACATATAATTGTAGCGAAACGTCGAGATGAACCCACTTTTGGGTCACTCTACAAATGACACGGTCCCAAACCCGGAAGACGA
Source organism: Diabrotica balteata (assembly GCA_918026665.1). Classification (NCBI taxonomy): domain Eukaryota; kingdom Metazoa; phylum Arthropoda; class Insecta; order Coleoptera; family Chrysomelidae; genus Diabrotica; species Diabrotica balteata. Next base: position 187,918,431 of record OU898276.1, read on the forward strand.
ATAAACTATAAAGCTTGAAATGGTTTACAAAGACTGCAATGGTTTGGTCATGTCAGACGTAGAAATGAAAATTATGTGGGACAAAGAATAGAGATGTTAGAAGTTGATGGAAGGAGAAAGAAGACACGAATGGATAGAAATGAGTGGCAACGAAGAAACAAGGAATAGCGATCCCTGAAAAGGGAAAATCTTAGGAAGAAGTAACAAAAACAAATTACAATCATTTCAAAAAGTTGAATTGAGTTTTGATAGAAATTCACTAGAGAAAAAATACAAATTATAATAAATAGATAAAGGGTGCTATTAAATTTGGTGTGGTAATTCCAAAATATAAAAAAATACGAGTGGATCTGGAAAATAAGGTCGACATAACAATATTTCGAAGTATCATAATAATATTTGTATATAGTAGCAAACAATAACAGCGAAATGAGATGGCCAGAGTCAGGATCATGTAAAACGGACGGAAGTGTATTATATTATTCCGGTAACAGCACAGAACACCCACATCACAAAAATGGTAACATCAGAAATAAGTAAATATGTGACCAATTTCGTACCAGTTTCGGATAGAATAATATTACTCCAAATAAATACTTGCGCAATTTTCAATTGCACACGGTGGGCGAGCAGCTATTAAAGATCACTTAATGTGTGCAAAACACAAGACTGGTGTAACGGCGATTGCAAGTACTTATATCAAATTTTTTTTTTTTTAATGATGATCCCATTCAAAACGATTTAATTATTGCAGCTAAAGAGGTCACATTCGCTTATCACACGGCAATGCATGATATAAGCTTCAAAACATCTGATTGTACGTCGAAATTGATTTCAAAATTTGGGGTTGCGAGAACCAAATGTGAACCGATCATTTTAAATGTGTTAGCACCTTTGTCTTTGTCAGAGTTACACACCGACCTACAGAAGGCTTTTTTCGTAAGAATTACTAATGACACCTCAAATAAAAAGCACACCAAACTGGCACCGATTATTGTTAGATACTTTTTACCATTAGAAGGTGTACATGTGAAACTATTGAATTTTGAGTCCGTTCAGAGTGAGACATCGGAAATATTGACTCAAAATATAATTTCAATATTACGTCGTCATGACATTACAAAAAAGTAGCTGCATTTTGTGGCGACAATTGTAATACAAATTTTGGAAGTGTGCATAGAAGAGGACAAAATAATGTTTACAGAAGACTTAAACAATAACTCGGTGTAGATATTGTAGGAATTGGATGTGGCGCACATATTGTACATAATGCACTTCAAAATGCTGTGGATGGTTTACCAATCGAAATCGAAGCACTAGTTGTAAAAATATATAAACATTTTCATATCTACACAGTTCGAGTAACTCAGTTGAAGGTATTCTGTGAATGTGTAGATGTGGAATATAAAAACCTAATCCAACATGGAAGTACCAGATTTCTTTCTCTTTTGCCGACAATTGAGAAAATCCTAAATATATTCGAAGGACTAAAAGCATATTTCCTTTCCCAAGATAACTGTCCACGTGCAATGCAAGATTTTTTTGAAAGTGAAACGGGTGAGTTATATTTTTGGTTTGTGCATGGACAATTGGTACGTGGTACAACCAAAAATCAAATAGATCACATCTCTAATAGAAACCAGGCACTTCTCTAATCTAATGGATGTACGTACTTATCGTGGAGCTAATATAGATTCAGACCACTTCTTAGTAGGCGCAAAAATAAGAGCAAGAATCTCAAATGCAAAAAAAGAAAAGGGTAAGAAAAGTACTCGATACAATTTAAAACTCTTGAAAGAGCCCCGTGCACTAGAAAGGTATCAAAATTACCTTGAACATGAAAGCACAACAGATGAGAATTTAACAGCTAGCGAGCAATGGGATAATATGTAGAAGAAACAATTAAGGAAGCGGCAAACAACGTCCTAGGACCAGAAGAATCCACTCCACGCAACAATTGGTTCGACGATGAATGTGAAGATATCACTAAAAGAAAAAATTATGCATATAAACTTATGCAACAAAGAAGAACAACGGGATAAGGAGCAAATGTACAAAGATCTTAGGAAGGAGGAAAAACGCATACATCGAAGGAAAAAGCGACCTTCGAAAACCAGATTATGCAAGAGCTATCAATCATTAAAGGGGCAAAATGAAACTAGAAAGTTCTATAATATCCTAAATAAGACAAGAAAAGAATTTAAACCACGGCTGACGATGTGTAGAGACAAAAATGGTACATATAGTCAGTACCGGCTGACGCAGTACAAGCAGATGGGTTGAGCACTTCAAAGAACTACTTGGTACCGAAGTGGAAAATGATGCGTCACCCCAAAGACCAAGAAATAAACACTCACGTAGAACCTCCTTCAATATTTGAAGTGAAAGACGCAATCACACGACTCAAAAATAGCAAGTCCCCAGGAGTGGATTGTATCCCCGCAGAGCTCATCAAACATGGAGGTAACAGCATTATGCACCAAATTCACAACATAATAGTCAAAGTCTGGGAAGAAGAACAAATGCCAGAGGAATGGTGCACTGGAATCATATGTCCACTACACAAAAAGGGAGATTTGTTGGAATGTAAAAATTATAGGGGTATAAACTCTTCTGAATACAATGTACAAAATATTCTCCAACACCCTCTACAGCCGTTTAAGTACGTACGTGGAAGAAATCTCTTGGTGAGTATCAAAGCGGTTTTAGGCCAGGTAGGTCAACAATTGACCAGATTTTGTGCTACGATCAAATCTTAGAAAAAACCAATGAATTTAATATTGACACGTTTCATCTCTTTGTGGACTTTAAGTCAGCGTACGATAGCGTCCTAAGATGTAAATTATATGAAGCCATGAATGAACTTAACATTCCCCATAAATTAATAAGACTTGTAAAAACAACTATGAGTAAAGTGATCTGCAGAGTGCAAATACAAGGCGATATGTCACAAGCGTTGAAACATATGCAGGGTTACGGCAGGGAGACGCGCTGGCGTGCCTTCTCTTTAATATAGCGTTAGAAAAGACTATAAGAGATGCCGAGTTACACAATAGGGGAACAATCTTTAATAAATCAACGCAGATTATGGCGTACGCTGACGATTTGGATTTGATTGCACGTACTACACGAGGACTTAAGGAGATGACTTCCACCTTCTTGACAGCCGCACAAAATATGGGCCTTAAAATAAACGAGGAAAAAACCAAAATGCTAGCATCTATTCCAAATAACAGAGATAGAGCTAGAAACGCCGAACAAAACTTCAGTATAGACCAATATAATTTTGAGGTAGTAAATAAGTTTACATATTTGGGTTCTCTCATAACAAACGATAATGACACATCTGAAGAAGTTAAACGGAGGATACTGCTAGCAAACAAATGTTATTTTGGACTAAGCAAGCAGCTAAAAAACAGAAACTTAAGCCAGAAAACCAAACTAATAATATATCGAACACTCATCCTACCAGTGCTGACATATGGGTCAGAAACAGGACCATCTCCAAAACAGACGCAAATCTTCTGCTCGTCGTCGAAAGGAAGATACTAAGAAGAATAATGGGCGCATTCTGTGAGAATGGTATTTGGGAGAAGGCGATATAATTTCGAATTGTACGAGAAATATAAAAAAATAGTAAATGGTAGAGATGTAATATCCTTCATAAAAATAGGCAGGCTTAGATGGGCTGGACATGTGTCAAGAGCAAATGAAAATTACCCACCCAGACGAACTCTATTATCGGTCCCAGTGGGAAATAGGAGTAGAGGCAGACCACGACTGAGATGGAGGGACGGTGTGGACGAGGACGCAAGGAAAATCGGCGCGGCAAATTGGCAACGGTTGGCGATGAACAGAAACGACTGGCGAAATAGACTGGGGAAGGTCAAGGCTCAACTAGAGCTGTAGCACCACTGATGATGTATGATGCATGGACAATTAAACAATTTTAACAAGACTGTACTACTCATGAAAAAAAGTGAAGCAACTGCGACTGACATTATTTTGGAATTAAGAAGATTGAAATCTAATCTTCAAGAACGCATGGACAGCAATTTTGTACCACAAAAAGCGAAACAATTATTATTAAAGAATTTTGGTAGTAGCCAGGATATTGACAAATTTCAAACAGAAGTAACTGATTTTTACCGACGATGCATTCCATACATTGAATTGTGGGAAGACAGTTTCGGAGGAGCCGACATTTATTTAATGGATTGGACTGAATCACGTATTGAATGGGACGAAATCGAAGGATCTGCTGAAATTATAAACAAAATACATGCTTCGGACGATCGACAAAATATTAATACTGACAACCTTTTTGACGAGCTGTCACTTACGAAAGTTTTTATAGCATCAAAGAATGATGAATGGAATTCCACGACGATACAAATTGATTATGTTGACAAATGGGTTCTACTATTTACAGAAATATATTATTTATAGATTAATTAAAACAGATAGGTTGTGAGTTTCTAAAAACGCGATTTATTTTACATTTATCGATATTAAGTGAAAGGTCATTCTTTGTACACCATTGTGAGAAATTGTTTACTATTATAATTTCATTATTCAAGGTATTATTCAAGGAAACCGGGGACGGTAAATACAAGTTAAATCTTGAAATATTTGTTATGTATGACTTCCTACTCACTTTATAATGCTCTAAAAATTGCGGATTCTGTATTTTAATGCATATTTTTTCTATAATTTTCGTTTAAAAATTGCGTGTTTTGACATTAATTTTCAAATATTTCATCCATTTTGATTGTGTTGTTGTTAATGTCATGTCACTTTTCTACCAATGTTGCCATATTTTCAAAAAATATTGTTTCTTATAAATTAATCAAGTTATGTTTTGTAATTAAGATATGTTAAGAAGATATGCGCCTTTCATCGAAAAAAGAAAATATTTTTTTTTTCATAATTTATTAACTTGTTTATATGGCAGCTTAGATTGCGTTGAGTTAGGTTTGATCTGGTTATGTTTTTCTCATTAAGATATGTTAAGAAGATAAGCGCGTTTCATCGAAAAAAGAAAATATTTTGTTTTTCATAAATTATTAACTTGTTTATATGGCAGTTTAGATTGCGTAGAGTTAGGTTTGATCAGGTTATGTTTTCTCATTAAGATGTTAAGAAGATTTGCGCGTTTCATCGCTACTGAGAAAAAAGAAAATATTTTGTTTTTCATAAATTATTAATTTGTTTGTATGACAGTCTAGATTGCTTTGAGTGAGGTTTGATCAGGTAGTCTTTTCAATTTCCAGTTTTCAAGCAACTTTTGATTTCCTGTTTGCAGTGTTGTCGACTAATTGATTAAGAATAATGTTTTTATTTCGCACTTCATTAAATATTATTTTTATTTCGTATTTCATCATATATATTGTAGCTTGTTTTTTGGTATAAACTATTTAAACTAACTTAATCTAATCAAGTTATGCTAGCTTGATTAGATTGGGTTAGTTTAAATGTTATCAAAGAATATAGAGGCGTACTGGTGTTATTTTTTTTATTATTCATTAACGAGAATAAAGTATGTCGAACTTTGGCAACAGTGTGACAATTGCAATAACATCTTTTTAGGTGTTGTTGCCAAATCAATTTTAAATATGAAAAAATATATTAAAATAGTGTTAGATATTGACAAGTTTAAATATTTTTATAAATAATATTTATAAAAATATTTAAACTTGACACGCACCACAACATTCTAATCCACCCCCTGGACTATTCCAAAAATTTTAGGTGGGTCTTTATACATAATTTGTTCTTAGTAACGTTGAGTTGTATTTGTTTATAACAAACAAAATGGCTAGTTGCACCTCATGTGAAATTTCTTACAATGATAGCGTTCGAATGGACTGTAAAAATGAAATAATGAACTTTTCTTATTCACATGGGGTGTTAAAAAATACTAGAATATGTCCAGTTTGCGGCAGTGTTTTGAAAGTGGATAGTTAAGGAAGATTTAGGTGTTACAAGCGATATCAGCGGTATCAGCAAACATAAAAAATTTGTATCCACCGGCAGATTAAAGGTAAGTAGTAACATAAAGACTATTATCTACTATTATTTTAAATTTTTATATATTCTTATTTCAAATTCTTATATATTCTCATTTCAAATTCTTATATATTCTTATTTCAAATTCATATATATTGTTATTTCAAATTTTTACAATTTGTTATTTCAAATATGTTATACATTTTTACTCCATACAAAGCAATTATAAACGTGGCAACATTGCGAATATATGTCAAATTATAATTATTATGCAGATGCGCAGAGTTCTTTTCATAATTTTAATAAATTACGACTTTTTGTAAAAATTTTTACTTTTTTAATGGTTTAGGCCATAAATATTAATATTTATATTTATATATATATATATATATATATATATATATATATATATATATATATATATATGAAATCAAATAAAACTAAAGAAATTGCGAAAAAACCTTAAAATAATAAAAAAAAAATTGCAAAAAATAGGAAATTACTATAAAAATGTAAAAATATAAAATACTTAAATAGAATATATATTCATGATTTTTAAGTAGTTTTATATTTTTCATGCAATTTCTATTTTTGCATTTTTTATTATTTTAAGGTTTTTCGCAATTTCTTTAGTTTTATCCCTTAAATTACAAAAAATAGCCTTTTTTTCATTTTTTAGGCTAAGTTCCAAAAAATTGCAAAAATAGCGTTTTCCCCGGTTTCCTTGAAATTTATCAAACATTTTCATGAACAACACATTGATACATCCAACATGGTAAAAATGGTGCAATATATTTTGTGCTTACCAGGCACCTCCGCTCCTTTAGAGCGTGTCTTCTCGATGATGAAACATATTTGATCGGACGATAGAAGCCGTATGTTGCAGTCTACCGTACAAGCATTATTATACTGTAAATTAAACTGTAATATGACAGGTAACGATTTTTACGAAAAAATAAAAAAAAATAACATTTTATTAAAAAAAGTACATACAAGCGAGAATTATGAATGGTACAAAAAATAGGTATTTTATTAATAAAAAATTTTGGCAGCAGCTTAATCGTTTTTTATGCTTTACTCTATCCACCATTTACTGTCGCGAAGTTTCATAACTATGGTAAGCCTATCTATAGACCTAATGGAAGACTGAAGATAGGAGGATGATGTGGATGAGGACACTGCCAAGAAATCTTCTTGGCAGTCGATCGTGGAAAAGAATGGCTACAGACAGTGACGAATTAAGAGGTTGGATGAGGGAAAGCCATAGCATGAAGGGATATCTGCACATTGACAAGAAACTGGCAAGATAGAAAGAAGGGCTATGATTGATGCAGCTTAAGACCGCCACATCTGAGGCAGTCCAATCCAAGGTCTGAGTTATTTTGACATTACTTACTTGTAGGCAGGATCACCATTATGAACCACTATATGTGACAATAAGAATTTTGCTTCTTAAAAACTCTACTACACGGTGGTAGGTTCAAATGAACGAAATATTCAGTGGCTTTTAACTTCTTCTGGCATACGTAGCAAATATGCAATATTTCTCCCTCGCCCCCCAACAAACCTTTATCAGTAATAGGAGAGGCTTGGTATTTAGTTTGACATATGTATTTTGGACCGCCTAAGTACTTTTTCAGCGCCTTGTGGCCTCTGATATGAAGAAGAAAGTCAGCTAAAGTTAGATCTTTGTAACAGATGGGGCATGTGTGGCTAATACGACTTGTTTTCGAATATCTTGGAGAATTGGGTCTATTAGGAGCTTCTCCTATACTAATGTCTGTTTGTAGCAAAGGTGGTTCCACTTTTGATACACACATTATACTTGGGTCAGATTCAAGAGGATCATCATCAGAAACCAGATCTTCTTTGATACAGTCTACAAACTCCCAATTAATTTCTTCGGAACCCTGTAGATCATTTGAAGTTTCTTCATATAGATCTTCTTCCACTTTGCACTCCAGGAAGTTATTGATGTCAGTATTATCTCTCTCAATAGTGTTTTGTTCGTTGATTGTTTGTTTTTCTAGATGACCAGTAGAATGCAACTGTAAGAAGGAATTGGCCTTTTCGAAGGCATATCGAATTGTAGCTATGAAAATTATTTGATTTTTGCAGGTTTCACAAATTTGAGTCGGAACATTGTCAGAGACTGCAAGCTGAAAATAAGAGGATATAATAACAATACAATCTCATCTAATACTTATTTTACTTAGTTTATATACATACTATTTCATACTAAAATTCGTATGGAACTGAAAATTAAATCATTAAACTATATTAAACTAGAACATGCAATAAAACCAATAATAGTATGTTTACACAAAGCATCAACAAACACAGAGAGCTTTACGACAGAGACGAGAGCATTTTAATGGTGGCGTGTAAATGTTGTAGAAAATACCACTCCCATCAAAACCTCCAATAAACATACAGCCAATCAAACACATATTCGAATAGCAACAAGTCTCAGAAAACCATATTAGGGAGATTATAAGAAAATTTATAGAATAACTAGTGATACCATTGTGTAAAGGAGAGGACTCAAAGCAATCTGGAAGTTATCGGTCAATATCTCTTAACCACCATATCAAAGATCTTGGAATCATATGTGTAAATTTAGTCGGTCCGCCGGATCTTTGCACATGCATGACATTATTCACGATATATTTTTAATGCTACGTCTCTTTCCTACTCACAGAAACTAAAACTATTAACTTAAACCACCTGTCCATACACAACACAATGCATTGAACAAAGACAGCCATAGAACAATGATCGCTGATTGATTCTATAGGATGATTAATAACTATAGGAAATGCACCAAGTTGCAATCATCGTATCATTTATTCTTATGCTAACTAATTCCGAAGACGACACTTGGTCCATATGCAATTTCTTGATGTTTATCTGTGACGATGTTTCTCTGTTGATCTCGCAGTTTGTTAGCTGTATTTAATTTCTAAAGATCAGCTGCTTGTTTATGCATTTTAAACGTATCGTGTTTTTCTTCCAATAAATATATTTCTTCACACTGTGATTTTAACCAATTTTCTTTGGCCTTTCATATTTGTGTTCTTAATTTGTCTGAGAATATTGTTGTACGTTCTTTTGTTGTTCTTTGATTTTTTCTTTTTTCCATGAGTTGCAGTATCTTGTCATTCATCTGACTGTTCTTTTTCTCTTTAATTCTATTAGATATTCTTCTCTGATCTTTAAAAACGTCTCTTTTGTTTACTTACATTTACATTATATTAAAAGAATAATGTTTACATTATTCTTTTTTGTAACCTTCTTAAATCTAAACCGATATTTACCAACAACAGGAACATCATCTGACGTTATGTCAGCACCATATATTTGCTTATATTCAATAAAAATACTTTAATTTCTGATAACTATGGTTTAAATATTTATTTACTGTAGATGTTATTGGACAACCTATAGGTTTCCAAAAATTGGAAAATCACGTTCATAAATGTATACGTACCCAGTTTTCCAAATGCAATAAATGAAATAAAAAAGAAGTATAAAAACGTCAATTGTAATATTAGCCATTTTCTAATTTTTATAATAATTCTTATAGCCGACATACATTTGACTCACATGTTTTGATTTATTTCCTATAATAAGAATAATGACGATGTGCAAAGATCCGGCGGATCGACTGTAACTAAATTGTACAATTCTTTGATTCATCCAGCTACTGGTTTAACAGGCAATTTGGTTTAAGACATAATTCAAGTACAGTCTCAGCTACTCCTGACTTAATTACAGATATATACAGATGTTACAAATTAGACAAAGGGTTAAGTTGTAATTTTGTATCATTGGATTTGCAAAAAGCTTTCGATACAGTTGACCATGACATACTTATTGTAGTGCTTAACAATATGGGATAACTGGAATGGCTTTAGATTGGTTGAAGGTCTATTTAAGTGGCAGAATACACAAAAGTGCTATGTAACAATATGCTAAGCGCAGCAGAAGATATTGCATGTGGAGTTCCTCAAGGGTCTATATTGGGTCAACACTTTTTCTGATTTATATGAATTCAAAATCCAATTTACCGTTTCATATTGTTTCATAATTTCAGTTCATATTGTATCTGTATGCTGATGACACTTTTCTTATGTATGCCAATAAAAATCCCAGCAAATTAAAAACTGATATAGAAAAGGCCTTAATAGAGATAACTCTTCTCTCATATGAATAAGTGTCGTTCTAAGGTAATTTCAAATGTAGATGCACATAGGGAGATGCAGTTGAACTTTGGAAAATTCAAATTTAATAAAAAGAAGATGATCAAGTATCTTGAATTGTATAGAAATAAACGACTTACTTGGGAACAACACAATTACGGTTTGTCATACAATAGCCCCAGCAGTGAGCATGCTAGGAAGAATTGCAAAATTTTTAAGTCTCTCATCGTAAAATCGTGTATTATTCTCTAATAACTCACATCTGCCTTATTTAACCATCATATTGGATAATACCAATCACAAACAGCTTCATCCTCTTACGGTATTGCAGGACAGGGCTATTAATATGTTCTTTAACTGTCATTCCTTCATCCAACAGAAGATTTGAACTTTCCACGAAAAATGCTCAAAATTGAATCAATGTAAGCTTTCTGAAGACATGGAACAGACGTAATAAACTGCATAAGTTATATAGGTACAAACCTAGACTCAGATAATTGCCTAGTGATCTCAACATTGAGGGCTAGAATTTCAAACACCACTTCTTTATGTCCTGTTCCTGATAAAATTTGGCATCACTGTTGGTCATAAAAACCTGTACTGTAAAGTCAAGGTGGGACAGACATAAGAAAGTAATAATTGTAAAGACTCATCAGTGACAAAAATTATGCAATGTTTTGTTAGTTACTTTTCTGTTTTATAATAAAATGGGAATAAATTTCTAGTTCATTCGTCTATAAGAGCAGCCCAGGAAAGAATCCAATGGAAAGAAATAGTTGCTCGTATGGTAGAAAATCACGACACTCAGTAATGAGTAAACGACTAGTGATAGATGTTTTTGCACTATATTACTCAAACTTAAACTAAAAAATGGATTGATAAAAATCTTATTTCAATAAATAATATGAAATACTTACTGGAGTAGACAATATTGACTCGAGAACTTTCGATATCACTATCTCAGTTGCTTGTGCACTTGGTAAAGTCATCGTGTCGTAAATATGCGTCAGATTATTAGATTTTAATAAGCAAGTTGCTTGTGCACTTGGTAAAGTAATCTTGTCGTTAATATGCGTTAGATTTTTAGATTTTAATAAGCAAGTTCGGCATAAGTCTTTAATATCTCTCAAATCTATAATGTCATTTCGTTGTCTATCTACCAAAAAAGAGAATATGTGTTAAAAAATACGAGAATTAAATTTAAATATTTGGTGAAAAAAAAAAAAAAAAAAAAAAGAAATACCAAAAAACCCAACACCACAAGTAAATATAATAAAATTATTTCAAACCAGCAATATTATTAAATTTACTTACTTGTCCCTGTATTATCCATTAGAGAAAGTAAACCAGCATTCTGTTTATGTAATGTTTTTAACTTCTCCTTAAGATCCTTATTTTCCTGGCTCAATCTATTACAATGTCCTTCTAGAGCATCACTTTGAATGATTGGTGCATTTAGACCATTTAGCACTAGAGCTTTCAAAGGTCGAGGTTTATAAGATCTATGTTCTGGTGTGTTTGGTTCAATCTCAATCTCGATATTTGAATTATCCCGAGAAAGTTTGGATATTAGATCTAAGTTTCGTTCGATCTCTTGGTCTTCATCTGAGGTATCTAAAAAATAAGTTTCCTTTTCATCATCATCATCATTGGCTCGACAATCCTCCGTGGATCCTGGCCGGCTCTAAGATTAGTCGCCACTCTGTTCTCTTTTACAAAAATTAAAATTTTAATATCTAATAATGGGAAAGATAGACCCGTAAATGTTTAACTAAATATATATAAAAAAAGCAAATTGTACTTCATTATTTTATAAAAACGATGGGAAGCTTAATATATACCCTAGCACATTTAATAGTCAACCACATTCTGTTAGATCACTTACAAGACGACTAAGTGTATATAGGGATACGTAGACCCCTAACACGTCGGACATAATAGAGAGATGAGATAAATCGAGGAAAGCAATCCAAACAACATGCGCTACTCTATTAAAGTGTGACAGACAGAAGAAGAAAGAATGGATCTCTGATGAAATAGTGGATATGATGGATGAAAGACGTAAATTTGAGAATAAAAATGCAGAAAACTACCAGCAGATCCACAAAATCATAAGAACGAAAATTCGAGAATCCAAAGAAAAATGGTTTTCCAACGAATGCAGGGAAATAGAACAATACGAACGTAAATACAATATGCACAAAAAAAAATCAATGACAAACAGGAGGAAATTCAATAAGTCACCCAACAGCATAAAAGATAGCGATGGAAATCTTATCTCAGAGCCATCAACGATCTTAGAAACATGGAAATCATACATAGAAAAATTATTTGCATGTGACAGGACTGATGATCACCTATATGGAGGAGAAACAGGACCTTCAATCCTTAATTCGGAGATAGAAGATGCCATTGCAGCACTAAAAAACAATAAGTCAGCAGGTCCGAACAATGTACCCTGCCGAAATATTATATAGGACATTCGAATTGTGACAAACCTATACTCGGGTCAAACAGCAAGAGCAAAAATTGGCAACGAACTCACTGAAAGTGTGCAGATCAAAAGAGGTGTCCGTCAGGAGTGTATATTATCCCCACTCCTATTCAATATTTATTCCGAGGAAATATTTAAAAAATGTATGGAAAATGCAAATGAGGGCATAAAAATAAACGGCGAGTTAACGAACAATATAAGATATGCCGACGACACGGTGATCCTTGACAGTACCATAGACGAATTACAACAGGTAATGGAAAGAGTTTATTCAGTTAGTAAGGAATACGGCCTAAGTCTCAACTTCAAGAAGACAAAGTGGATGCTGATAAGCAAAAAGCAACAACCTGCTCGAAAATTACGGATAAGTAACATACTAATTGAGCATGTAGAATCTTATGTGTACCTTGGCACCAACATAAATGCAAAATGGGAAACAGGTCACAGAAATTAAGGCGAGAATAGAACGAGCTAGAGCAGCATTTGGGAATATGAAAAAGCTCCTCATAAGCAAGGATTTGTCTCTTCCCCTAAAACTATGTCTAGTTAAATTCTGCATTTTTCCGATCTTGCTGTATGGTGTGGAGGCCTAAACGCTGACGGAGACGCTCACGAGAAAACTAGAAGCATTCGAAATGTGGGTGTATGACGCATTCTTCGTATATCCTGGACCGAACATGTCACCAACATAGAGGTAATCCAAAGAAAACAAAGAAAGCTTTGAATATAAGTACCGTCTACTGCAATTGATTGTCCAGGAAAAATAGACAGTAAGCGAGGGCCAGGCAGGAAAAGACACTCATGGCTCCAAAATCTGCGGAAGTGGTTCGGGCTCACATCGGTCGAACTATTCAGAAGCACCGCAAACAAGATCAGAATTGCCATGTTAATAGCCAACGTTCGCAACGGACAGGGCACTTGAAGAAGAAAAAGCACTATGAATTATAAATATATATATATATATATATATATATATATATATATATATATATATTATATATATATATATATATATAATATTTCACTGTACCATCATTTTAGATTCAAACATTTTCTGCAATAAACTTATATAACTCAGTAAGGAATAAAAAAGAAAGCAGATATTTTAAAGTACCAATACGGCATCAAATCTCTAACTATTGAGAGGTTAAACTTCTTGTAACAAGTTCGGGAAAAAAGTTATTGAGGTCTTGTAAAGTAGCGTCGATATACAGATGCTACTTTGCAAGACGATGCTAAATTGATGGTAAAAAAAAGGTAAAATTTCCTTTCCTTTGCCTTTTAAGATGTAGACAGAAAAACTACCTTGGATTAAATCTTTAAGCGATGCATCTATGGTCCCTTGTTTTTGTAAAATTGAAACCAATTTAACTAGTTCCGTTATTTTCTGATTCTTGCGTCGGATTGTTTGCTGTAAAACTTTAATTTTTTTTCTTAAACTGTCACATCTCTCTGGAAGTGCAGTGGGAGCAGTCTGCATAGTGACAGAAGCAACTGGCACTTTCAGCAAATTACTTTTTGACATTTTCCTATATTCCTCATTATCTAAAACAAAAGATGTAATTTTTTATTTAACTTTAAGTTACCTATCTATGTATGTACCTATTTACATTGTTTAGTTCTATATATTTTAAATATTAAGGTTAGGCACTGTCAGCCAACATACTTCTAAACATTAATCTACATCTCCACCCGCCGGATCTTTACACAAGTGTGACAAATTACTAGTATAATAGATAAATTATTAGAACAATAGAACAACATGAAAACTGATTTAGAAAATAAAATGACACAACAGCAAAACGATTTAAAATTTTATTTAGAAAGACAAATAGTTGAGTTAGAAAGAATAATTAATACTCAAGCTTCTTTATCTAATATTGTTTCAGTAACTAATGTTGAATCTGAACATGCATCTTCCATAGTTGAAGCAGGCACAAGTAGACCTAGCAAAATTTTAAATCCCCCCACATTCGATGGTCAAACAGCATGGAAAACTTATCGTTTTCAATTGGAAGCTGCAGCTAGAGCAAATAGCTGAACTGAGAAAGAAATGGCAGCCTCCTTGGTAGTGTCGCTTCGAGGACAGGAAATTACTTGTTGAAGCTTTAGATAAAAGATATGGCAAGTATCACCTAAAGCAGGTGTTCCAAAGTCAACTGAAAGTTCGACATCAAAAACATAACAAAAACCTGCAAGAATTTGAAGCTGATATTAAAAGATTATTGCATCTGATGTACCCTCAGACACCTAAAGATTTTCTGGAACAAATTGGTATACAGGCATTCATATATGAACTAGATGACATTGACATGCACCAAGCTTTCCGATTACAACACCACAAAACGCTAGATGAAGTACTAATCTCAGCCCAGGCCCAAGCGGCGAAAAGCATTACCAGATCTAGTCCAAAATTAAAAGAAATACGATTTCGAGAAAATGAAGTCACAACAGTGGATAACCAACAGTCTATTTTATCTCAGATGTTGAGCATACTACATAATCTTCAACAAAAATCTCAATATCAAAACACAAAAGGGCATTTCCAAAGGAGCCAGTCCCAGTCAAGGATAGAAGAACCAAATAATGAGTCCATAAGGTCGCGCAGATCGACATTTGGAATCCAATCACATAGTCCTACTAGAAATACTAGTAGATATAGGTCTCTAAGAAATCGATTTCCCACAAATAAAAGATACTCACATTGGAATCAGAAGTTGCACATTTAAAGGAGCAACTAGCGATTAGTAAAAGTGAAATAGAAAAGTTAAGAGAACAGTTGTCAATTTTACAGAATGACAATTAAAATAATTCCAAAATGCCTCAAACGAATTACAGGTTTAAAGTCAGTGTCAGCTTAAAGAAAAAGAGAATGTAACTAAAGAAGTAAGTCTCCAGAGGACCACAGTTAAACAGGAAGAAGATAATTGTCAGACCCTGACAGAATTCCCTGGAAAACCTTAAAAAGAGTCTAAAGAAAGATAATGACTTAAGTCATACGAGAATGGCTTAACAATTGAGTAAGACCTATTTGGGAGTAATAATAGATATACTTACTTTACTTTATCGTGTCCGGACATGTCATTCATAAAATTTCGGCCCAGTATCGGGCTACGTCGGTTCCATCTTTGTTGGCGAGCCACAAATCTTCAAGGGTACATCGATGAGGACAGTTTCTGCATGTAAGAAGATGTTCCATATTCTGTGTTTCTCCACAGTCACAGTTCACATCATCTTGGTTTATTTTTCCCCATTTTGCCATGTTTGATTTTACTGTAGCAACCCCCGTTCTTATCCTATTTAAGGTTTTCCACGTTTTAAAGTCTAGGGTCTGGCCGGCCCATTGAACCTGGGGAAGTGGAAAATACTCAGGCGGTTCATCCTTCACTGTTCCAAGGAAGCTTTTCCTAGATTTTAGTCGCTTTCGTGGTGTTCGAGTTTTGTACAGGGCATGCCGATCGTCCGCGATCTGTTTAATTTTCTCTATGTGTTCTGCAGCGCCTCTGCGTGTTGAGGGTTCTGCAAAACCCGCTGCTCTATATAGATTTGAAAGTGGCGTTGGTTTCATGCACCCTGTTACTATCCTGCATGTCTCATTTAGCGCAGTATCAACTTGTTTGGTGTGGACAGATCTGCTCCAAACGGGGCATGCATATTCAGCAGTTGAGAAACACAGTGCCTGTGCCGTTGTTCTTAAAACGCCAGGACGTGCGCCCCATTTACTTCCCGTTAGCTTTCTGAGTATGCTGTTCCTAGTTGTTACTTTCCCTCTTGTTTTTATGCAATGTTGTCTGTAGGTGAGGGACCGGTCCAGAGTTACTCCAAGATATATAGGTTGGTTTGTGTGTTCTAATGTATTACCATTCCACACAATTTGGAGTTTTCGCTTGGCTTCCTTTGTGCGAAGGTGGAAAGCGCAGACTTGGGTTTTAGAGGGATTGGGTCTCAGAGAATTCTGCAGGTAGTACGCTGTCATTGTTTTTAAGACAGTTTCGAGTTTCTCCTCCACTTCTTTAAAACTATTTCCTTGAGCACATATTGCAAGATCGTCAGCATAGAGGAAGTGCTTGGTTTCGGTCGGAGTAGGTTGATCGTTTGTGTATATATTGAAGAGCATTGGTGCTAAAACACTTCCCTGTGGGAGGCCGTTTTTTTTGAACTCTCCACCTACTTACTTTACCCTCCAGCATAACGAAAAAACGTCTATTTTGCAGTAAGGAATATACGACCTTTCCCAGATGGTGGTCATTGAGAGTATCGTATAATTTGCGGAGCAATGTTTTGTGCCTTACTGTGTCATAGGCTGCTGTCAGATCTACAAAAGCAGCCCCTGTTATAAGTTTTTCTTCAAAACCCTCTTCAATGTGTTCTGTTAATGCGAGGACTTGACCGGTGCAAGATTTGCCAGGTCTGAATCCTCCTTGTTGTGGGATGAGGTGCTTGTCGACATTTTTTTCTATTCTGGCGAGTATGAGTCTCTCGTATAGTTTTAAAAAGTGACACAATAGCGAAATAGGTCTGTAGCTACTGGGGTCTTCTGGATCCTTTCCTGGTTTTAACAAGGCTATTACTTTAGATTTCCTCCATGATTTTGGAATTTTGCAGGTTTTGCAGCACGTGTTATAAAATTGCAAGATCCAGTTTTTTGCTCCTTGGCCTAAATGCTTTATTTGTTCACTGCATATATCATCCACACCTGCAGCTTTCCCGTTTTTTAACCTGTTCAGGCCGTCGTGAAGTTCTTTTAGTGTAAAAGGAGTTCCTAGGTGGTTTGTCTCCGAATCCCGTCTTCTCCTAGTGTTTGGGTCCTTATATCGGTTCGTAGTTCTTCCATTCGTAAGGAGTTGAGTAGCGACTTGGTTTGCTGTAACCTTGCAAGGTGGTTTATGTTCTTTTGGATCACCGCTGAGTTTTTTTACAAGGTTCCATGCTATTTTGCTACTATGTGTCATGTCCATTTTTTCCAGGGTCTCAATCCACTTTTCCTGTCTGGCTTGACTTAGCTGTTGGAGTAGTACTGCTCCGCAGTCAACCGTTTCTTGGCTAAAAGGGTCAGTGGAATAGAGGGTTTCGTATGTTCTCATTAGTTCTTTGGACTCGCTGGACATCCCGGGAACGTATTGTTGTCTACATCCTCTAGGGATAGTTTTTCTAGACACATTTTTGAGTACCTCTACGAATTTTTCGTAGTTCTCTACTTTTGGTTCAAGGCGTAGTAGTTCAAAATCTAGCATGTCTGCATACTTTTGCCAGTTTGCCTTTTTGAAGTTAAATCTCCTTCTGAATGGAATAGCTTGTGGTCTGACAATTGGGAAGATATTTATACCAATTGGTCTATGCTGAGTTTTTGGTATGGGGCCATATACTACTTTGGTACATCGGTCTTCGAGGTTGTTGCTTGAAAAACAGATATCCGGGTTATATCCTCTTTTCCAAACTTTGCTAGGAAAAGATGGTGGAAGTTTAGGATCATGGATTAACGTGAGGCCACTCGTTTCGGCCCATGCATACATACTCCATCGGGACTTTCCCCTTCCGATATAATACACCATTGGTCTATTATATCTATTATTCTCGGGCCGAAACGAGAATAATAGATATAATAGACCAATGGTGTATTATATCGGAAGGGGAAAGTCCCGATGGAGTATGTACAGTTCAGCAAGTGATACTGCCAAAATCACACATTAAAAATGTGTTACAAGAACTTCATAGCAGACTTTCGAAAGGAAATTTTGGAGTTAAAAGAACACTTGCTAGTGTTCGAGAGGGATTTTACTGGTGTAGGAAATGTGGTTTATGTAATGGTAGAAAAGGCTTTAGAACAAGAAGTCGTGGTAAATTGGCACAATATCTTTCCGGTGAGCCTTTTGAACTGCAGTGGATTTCTCGGTGAACTTTCGATAACAAATTTTTTTCGAAATTTTCTTTAACTCTCTAACAATTTTACCAACTCCACACACGATAATTGCTTTCAGCCAGAATGTAACTTTTAGTTTAGTAAAATATTGTAGTTGAATTATTTTTATTATTAGTTTGATTTATAATTAAAATGTTGAATTAAATTTTAATATTTGATAAAAAAAACACAAATACTAAAAATTACCCAATAACACAAGTAAAAATAATAGAATTATCCTCAAAACAGCAATATTCTTAAATTTACTTACTTGATCCTGTATTATCTATAAGAGATGGTAAAACAGCAGACTGTTTCTGTAATGTCTTAAATTTCTCCTTAAGATTCTTATTTTCCTGGGTCAATCTATTACAACATTCTTCTAGAGCATCAAGTTTAATTATTGGTATACTTAGATCTTTAAGCACTACAGCTTTCACAGGCTGAGGTTTATAAGATCTACGTTCCGGTACGTTTGGTTCAATCTCAATCTCGATATTTGAATTAATCTGTTTAAGTTTGGATATTAGGTTTAAGTTTCTTTCCATCTCTTGGTCTTCAACTGAGGTATCTAAAAAAAAGTTTTATTTTACAAAATTTACAATTTGAATATCTAATAATGGGAAAGATAAATCCGTCTGGTAGAATAACTACGCCACCTATGAAAGTAATCTGAACTACCAACATCTGATATTTCAATCATATTTTGTTCTTGAAACGATATGATTTATTACTACTCACTGTCAAACTCACTGTCAAACTTAATGTGAATTTTGGGATTATCCCCGAAAAATATTATTTTTTGGCGGTTTTCTGAAGATAATTGTAATTATGATAACTAATTATTAATTTTCTCGAAATTTGGTATATTTAAATTGATTATTGATAAATAAATAAACTTTTATTTATCCAGTTAATGTGAAATAAGTAAAAAGAAAATGTTTCCTACAGGGAACGGACCAGGATCAAATAATTTTCAGTACACTAGTGCAGTTTCTCCGACTGTAATGCAGAACGATTGTTGGTTGATTTGAGTGTGCTCAAATCAACCAAATGATACCTTTTGATAATTATCAACAACAATATCAGGTACAGCCAGTAATTGCCCAGCAAACCAACTTTTCTTATTCTACATCAAACTCTCAAGTTAACTTAAAAAACAATCCAGAAACAAAGAATGAATATGATTCGATGTAAGATGAAGAACACGAAGACTCTCAAAATAATAAACAACCATGGCAAACAATAATATCAAAAAGAAAAAGGCTTAAAAGTCAAGATTCAAGAGAAGAAGCTCCAATTACACTCTCAAATAGGTTTCAGCCACTTCCACGGAAAACTCCGCAAATGATACGAATAAAAATCTACAATCTTCAACTGTCTTTATAGTAAAAAAAATGCAGTCTGTAAAAAAATTTATAATTGTAGGTAAAATTGTTTTTTGTTATCTAAATGAAGAGAAGAGAAGACAGATGTTTCACGAGAACTGACTTCGTCATCAAGACGAAGCAGAACTAATCTGGCTTGACAATGGCAAGTGTGACCTTGCCGAAATGTCGTCAAAACGATGGTTTTTCTAAAAACCAAAACTACTTAAAGCGGAGTCAAATCCGGAAAACAACTGAAATCACATATCCGCGGAAATTTCAAATCCAATATATATATATATATATATATATATATATATATATATATATATATATATATATATATACAGTGTGTCCACTTAAGTTCGCACCATATGGGAAACTTTCTTAATATTAGTTTTACGAAAAAAAGTTATTCTTCATAAAAAGTTCTGCATGGTGTAAAAACTAAAATACAACCATCAGATATTAAAATTTTGCAGTCGTATACGAGGTATGTTCAAAAATATGAATTTTACCAAGAGCAAAGTACCTCAATTTTTTATAATTTCGAAAATTGTTATCAAGAAAATTTATTTAGAAGTCTACAACATGTTCAAATATATAGCCATGTATACAAAATGTTTTCTAAGTGTAAATGTAGAAAAATTGAGATTTTCTACATTTTGCTATTGCATGTCTACCCTACAACAGTAATAAATGCATAAGTACATTTTTAATCAAGTTGCCATGATATTTACATATCTGACATTAAACGTAAAATACATATTTGACAGTTACAATAAATTCTAATTAAAGATGCCGGTGGTATTGAATTTAGAAGAAAAAATAGAAATTGTGCTAATTGTGGGTGATAATTATAAAACGTATCGGGAAGCAGCTAAAATATTTAATAACAGACATCCAGGAAGAAATATACAACATACAACAGTTATGAGACTTATGGTAAAATTCAAAGTATACGGAGATGTTAAAAATAAATTCAGCAACAAACGTGAAAAACGCGTTGCAAATGAGGCGACGAAATTAGATGTAATGTTATCTACAGTGCAAGATCCTAAATATTCTCTACGAAAGAGGGCATTGTTGTTGCACAATGCAGGTAAAAGTACAATTGCAAAAATTTTGAAGGAAAATCAGTTTAAACCATATAAGCTTAAATTTATTCATACATTGAAACCTAGAGACTACGATAAGAGAATAGAATTTTGTTTTCTTATTCAAGAAAAAATTGAAGACGATCCTTTTTTTGTTAGAAAAATAATGTTTTCAGACGAAGCTACATTTAATTCAAATGGAACGGTGAGTTCTCAAAATTGTCGATGGTGGAGTGACAACAATCCTAACTTCACAATTAGGACTCGTGATCAATATTCATTTAAAACAAATGTTTGGTGTGGCATTTACAAAGATAAAATAATTGGGCCATTTTTTTTCGACAATCCATGACCTCTCAGAATTATCTAAATTTCTTACAAACTCACGTGTGTGATTTTATTGATGACCTATCACTACATGAACGGCAACAAATATGGTACCAGCAGGACGGCGCTACATGTCATAGTACATTGGAAGTAAGGCAGTATCTGGATCATTTGTTTAACGGAAGAGTAATCCACAGATATTCAGAGACTTTTTGGCCAGCTAGGTCGCCAGATTTAACCCCGTTAGATTATTTCTTTTGGGGTTACTTGAAAGAGAATGTATACAAACAAGGGCCGTTTACAAACGTCCAACATTTGGAAAGGGTTATTACGGAAACCATTCAGACTATAACTCCCAACATGATTCGAAATGTGTTAAGAGAATTTTGTCGTAGAACGGAAACTTGTATTGAAAGAGAAGGTGGGTACGTTGAGGCAATGGCGGTTTGATCTAAGAAAATCTATTACTTAATATTTTTTGCAAATATTTTTAACAACTTATTGTTATAATTGCTATTCATGTTAGATTGTAAAATAAATAACGTTGTTATGTGTACGAATTATTTTAAAACATCAACAAAATGCTGCAACAGTCAAGTTGGGAAACTAAAAGGTTATCAAATTTTTGATAACAAATGAGTTAAATGTTTGTTAGATATGTTTACAATTTTAAATAAATTTTCTTGATAACAATTTTCGAAATTATAAAAAATTGAGGTACTTTGCTCTTGGTAAAATTCATATTTTTGAACATACCTCGTATACGACTGAAAAATTTTAATATCTGATGGTTGTATTTTAGTTTTTACACCATGCAGAACTTTTTATGAAGAATAACTTTTTTTCGTAAAACTAATAATAAGAAAGTTTCCCATATGGTGCGAACTTAAGTGGACACTGTATATATATATATATATATATATATATATATATATATATATATATATATATATATATATATATTATATATATATATATATATACATATACCGGGTGGTGAATCGCCAAACGGGCCATAGGAAATTCAATGGAAAATTCTAAATTGTTGAATTCCTGCTTCCCTAATTATTTTACATCAAAAGTCATAAGAAACTATTTGTAGAGGACTAAAATATGTATTAAAAACAAATGTTAAAATTGTTCTACAAGTTAAATGTATTCCAAAATTTTGTAAAAATATAATACATTTTTCAGGCCACCCCTTAAAATCAGGCCACACGAGGTACAAGAATGTGTATGAGATGTTGCGTTTGGTCCTATTTATGTTTCTGATATTTGACAATATTTAAATTTCCAAAATTTAAATTTTGTGATTTATTGTTTAAAAAACAATGCCTATAGTTGATTAAAAAATGTATTCAGTTCAGGAGAAACTAGCAATAATAAAAATGTTTTATTCAGGCCATAGTGCGCGAATTGTGAGTTCTTTATTTAGCGTAAGATATTCCAATAGACCAATTTAAAGTCATTCAACAATTCAAAGGATTTTACAAAATTTTGAAAATAATGGGACCGTGATTTCTAATTGTAACTGTACAAACAATATTGCTGAGGTACCAAAAAATTTAGAAAAACAAAATGAAATAAATGTATTAACAGCAGTTGTAGAAAATCTTAGAATACGTTGTCGGACCATTGCAGACCAGTTTAATATTCATAATTATACGGCCTTAAAAGTTTTGAAAAGGAATAAATTCCGTTCATATGAACTGAATACATTTCATCAATGTTATTGCTTTGTAAACAACACTACACTAGTATTAGTAGTATTTGTAAAAATTTGCGTATTTTAGTATTTGTGTATAATTTAATCACAAAATAAAAATATTGACAATTCAAATATTGTCAAATATCAGAATCATCAATATGACCAAACGCAACATGTCATACACATTCTTGTACCTCGTGTGGTCTGACTTTACGGGGTGGCCTGAAAAATGTATTATATTTTTACAAAATTTTGGAATAAATTTAATTCGTAGAACAATATTAACATTTGTTTTTGATACATATTTTAGTCCTCTACAAATAGTTTCTTATGACTTTTGATATAAAATAATTAGGGAAGCAGGAATTCAACAATTTCGAATTTTCCATTGAATTTCCTATGGCCCGTTTGGCGATTCACCACCCGGTAGATATATTAAATGGCCAAATATATGGTATAGGAGGACAAATTCGTTAAACTTCCCGTGTTCGAATCGGTATCAATAAAGTGTTATGATATGACTCATTTCGGCCTATCCCAGCCTCATCTGACACTTGGGCTGATACAAATTCAAACTCGGAAAGTAGAACGAATGTCTCCTAAAGCTTCACCACCGCAGTGGTTTGCGTGCAGAGGCGCCACCTGCTTTGGCAACCGTGAACGAAAACCATATAATCACATCGTTTTCTACCTCTGGGCTATGCGAAATGTGTAAAAGAATAAATCTTTTAACAAAAAGCTGCTATCGCTTTGTTGTATTAAATGGCCAAATATATGGCCTAGGAGGACAAAACTCATTAATATTGGGGAAATCTGCAAGAAATACTCTAATGAGTATCAATTGTTTCGCCGAACGTTTTCGCCAAAGAGAATTAATTTGGCTTCTTCAGGGCTGAAAGAGAATAAATTATAATTAGCTACAATATATTATCTATTAAAAAACGTTTGTTCTTACCGCAACCTAGAATTATTGAGTTAGGATGTTAAAAAACTTAGCTAGTAACAACATAGTGATGTTTTTGTTACTATGTGCAAAAAAAGTTTGTTTTCAACGTTGGAAATGTATGGTAGCTTTGAATTTAAAACGCAAAGGTTGACCCAAGGTTAATCGTAAAACCCAATTTAACTACATTTAAAAGGAAGTAATTCTTTCAATTGTCGGCAATAACTAAATTTTTGATTGTTAGAAAGTTTAAATGTAAGGTTCTGTTCAGAATCAGAACGCATGTGCCGACAATTCAAGTAGGTCTTTTGAGTCTTTATGTCGTTAAGGTTCATTGGTAAAACCGAATGAAGTTAAATCACAGTTTGGGGAAATATTTTAGATTTTGTTAATTGAAATTATTTTTTAATTATATTATATTGTTCATGTAATATTATATCTTATTGAGATGTATCTAAGAAAAGCAAGGGAATGTTATATTTTTTAGTTAATGAAAATTATTATTAAGTAGGTAAGTTGTTAATGGATATACCAATCAAGTTAGTTATCTGTGATTTTGTATTGTTCTTTAATTTAATCTGTAATAATAATGTGACGTTATTTGCTCAATTATGTTTAAAAATTTATGCAAATAAAAATTTACTCTACTCTACTTAACATTCATTAAAACACAGCGACTTAGATGAGTCAGACACATAATATAAATCCCTGACAACATGATTGCTAAAAAGATAACTACAGGAACAGCTACAGGAAGAAGAAGCAGAGGTTAACCGTGAATTAGGTGGTTAGATAGAGTTGAAACTCTAGGGATACTAAAGATCAGAAGATGACAACACATTGCCAGAAACTGAACAGAATGGTGACTAATATTAGAGCCAAAGATGATGATGCATACCAAGCTATTTAATTGGTTAAAATGGATGAACTACTACACATGAACTGAATAACCATAAGCTAGAAAACTTACTTATTGTATTACCAATAAGGACCTCCTGAGTAGTTATTGCAGTATCAACAGATTTACTTTTTAACAAAGTATTGAAAGGCTGGACATTCTCCTCCTCCTCTTTTTGGACATCACTTATCTTCTTTAACTTTTTTGGTTTTGGCTGATAATACTCTGGATACGCACGATATACTGATGGTATAGCAGTAGGTTTCAATTGCCTCTTATGGGATCCAGGTCTAAAATAATAAAACACATACAACTGACACATAATTGAATTGTGCAACCTTATATTATAATTTGGTACTAAAAATAGTTTATCAAGAGGGTATGACATCTAAGAAACTGAAAGTTGTATCAATGCATTCGGCAGCAATTACTGATTAATGTCTTCAAGTTTCACTCCTATGGGAGATTGGAAATCTTTCTGGCAATTGTGACTTTGTTGGGTAAGAGTCTGAATAGTTCAATTAAACTTCATTCCAAACAATTCGCGGAGATTGCGTAGCCACCAGAGTGTACGTCTTTCTAGTCTTTTTCTGCTATGAATTATATTTCTTAATAGTTCTTATTTTTCACCTCTATGATGTGCCCAAATATTTCAACTTCCTGATTTTTATGAAATTTAAAATGTCGCATTGATTTCCTAGTTGTTCGAGAACTTGTGCATTTGTTTGATGATTACTGTATTGTACTGATTAATATACAATGCTTTTATTGGATACTTAAGGTTCACTTTTATGTATTTTCATTTTAAAATATGAAGCTGCCGCCACGAAACAACAAGAAATGTGTGACGTCACAATAAGAGTGAATTTATAATTGGCAATAAATAGTAATTTTAATAGATTAATAGTTTCTATTTAACTATTTCATATATATTGAAATATAGGTGTTTTATTCTTTTGATTAAAAAAAATAATAAATAATACAAGGAACAAAAATAAATATGTAAAATAAATTTGTAAGTTTTTGTATTCTTCACTTTTTAACCCTAGAAAGTTAACCTTTGTAAATTTTACGAACTTCACCTTATGATTGACTTGTCTTATTTGGCGCCAGTGTCAAGGAGGTGATCGAGCATTCCTCTAGTTGCACATTAATACATGAAAATCATTGATATCTGCAATAAAATCACAAAACAAATAAAACAGAAGGTTTTAAGTTACATTTTTTTCTTATTTCTCATATCTCGTAGTACATTCGAGATCAAAAGAATAGATGCTCACATTCAATTTTCTCAGATAAGTCAATTATTCTTTATAAATAATTTCAACTCAGATCAAATTTCAATTTAATACTAATCGAAGTTCAGATCCATTGAAATTATTAAATATAATATTTAGCTCCTGCATTTTTGACACCAATTCTTCTGGAGATTTCCCTAGGCTGCCATCGGATACTTGTATCTAATCAGATCCACGTGTAAGTGGAAGTATCCTTAGCTTTAGATGTTACAGATAACAATCAGAATACTCTTATTGTGGAATTTGCAGATGATACAGATGCAGATTTTAACTATGGGGTCATCCTTGAATAATTTATTGAATATCACTAATAATAGATTAGATAAAGCACAGAAATAGCTTAATATGAATAAACTCATACTGAATAGAGAAAAAACAAATTATATCCGTTTCGTCACTAAAACAAATAAATAATAGTACCTTACCAGAAACTGTCTCAATTCAATTGCAAATGTTTACTCTAAACCAAAGCACAAATTTTCTGAGGGTACATAATGACCAAAATTTAGATTTTGGAGTGCATATAAATGATATCTGTAACAGGTTAGCATCTATCTGCTACTCTTTCAGAATAACAGCAAATTAGTTGGACAAAAATGTAAATGAGTTGTACATTTTTCAAATTTTCATTCTGTAATGCAATTTGGAATAGTTTTCTGGGGGAAGTGGTAATGCTGAACAGGTTTTATATTACAAAAAAGAGCAATCTTCTTAACTTGAAATACAAGGATTCATGTAGAGGTAATTTTAAAAAGCTAAACATACTAACAATGGCTGGAACACATATATGAATGCTTACTTTTCATTTTTAAAAATAGACATAAATTTTTGAAACACATCTTCTTCACGTGCCATCTCCTCTAAGAAGGTTGGCAACCATCATGGCAATTCACACTTTCGATGCCGCTGCTCTAAATAGGTCAGCAGAAGTGCAGTTAAATCAAGCTCTCAAATTATTCAACCAGGAGATGTGTCTTCTTCCGCAACTCCTTCTATCCTGTATTCTTCCTTGCATTATCAATTGCAACAATTTATGACGCTCGCCCCTCATAACATGTCCCAGATATTCCAGTTTTCTGACTTTAACTGTATTTAAGACCTCTTTATCTCCACTTTAATTTCCACTTAAGTTTTGCTATCTGCATTGATGCATCAGTCACTTTTGTTTTGTTGTGGATCCAAGTATTTCTTTTCTTGTCTGATAGCCTAATGTTCAGCCTTTGTCTTTCCACGGCTCTTTAGGTCCTTGCTACTTTTTTCCATGTTTTCCTTTGTAAACGTCCAAGTTTGAGAACAGGAAGTATACATTAGTTGAAGACTCTTGTTTTTAAATATTGGGGGTATTTTCTATTTTTTAGTATATAGGAAAGTTTTCCAAAGGATACCCAAGCCAACCGTATCCTCTCTTTATTTCTCCAGTCTGATTTTCTTTATTTAATTTAACTAGTTGTCCCAAATATACATATTCTTTTATTTGTTCTATAGTTGTTTGTGCAATTGTAATTATTAGTTCTTCTGGTTGGTTGGTCATAATTTTCGTTTTATTACAATTCATTTGTAGACCTATTTTTGTTGATTCCCTATTTAATTCATCCATCATATTTTGTAATTCTTCCCTTTTATCTGTTATTAATACAATGTCTGCATATATCAAGTGATTCAAGTATTGGCCGTGTTAATACTCCGTTTTTCCTATTGTAATTTCCTCATAACGCCTTCCAAAGCTTAATTGGATAGTTTGGGTGATATAGTGTCACCCTGTCTGACTCCTCGCCGTATATTAATAGGCTCCGTTTGTTCAACTATTATTGGCTACATTTGGATTTAATATTCATTGGCCTTTACCTACATTTGGATTTAATATTCATTGGCCTTTTTCAGTCTTTAATAGAATGCGCAAACTCTTTTGCAATCGTGATATCAATATAAAGTTACGAATACGAATGCTGCGGTGTTATGTCTTTTCTACCCTGTTATATGGAGTTGAGGCTTGGACACTAAAACAGTTGACCATAAAAAACATCGAAGCTTTCGAGATGTGGTGCTATAGGCGCATTCTCAGAATACCATGGATGGACCGCGTCACTAACACGCAAGTACTCCAAACTTTAGACAAAAGATGCGAAATTCTAAATGAGATAAAAACTAGAAAGATGGAATACTTGGGGCACATTGTGAGAGGTGAAAAGTACGAACTTTTAAGAAACATCATGCAGGGCAAAATTAAGGGCAAAAGAAGTGTGGGAAGAAGAAAAATATCGTGGCTTCGTAATCTACGTGAATGGTTTGGGTGTAGTTCGATTGAACTTTTCAGGCGCGCTGCTAACAAAGTCGCAGTGGCCATGATGATTTCCAATCTCCGCTAGGAGTGGCACGAGAAGAAGAAGAAGAAGGCCTTTTCAATTAATATTTTTATCGTAAGCAGATAGTCGGTTGTACTGAATCCTTTTTTAAAACCGGTTTGCTCTCTTGACTGGTAATTATCTAACTTAGTTGTTAATCTGTTTGTTAGTAGTTTAGTTGGACGGTGTTTTGCAACTACTGTCTAACCCACATTTGTTTACAAATGAGGTTAGACTTGTCAAACTGCCGATCATAACGCATACTACATCAAGTAAAAATGGTATAAGCCATATCCATACTCATGGAGACGTTTGTGAACTAAGTTCTAAACCACATTCATCAAATAATATGAAAACAGAAATTTGTAAAAATAATCTAACCCATGTTTTCATTATAAATATGTGAGTTAGACGCTTGTTGTAAATTTTTGTAAGGATCTTTTTATTGTGTGTACCAGGTGCAAAATACTAAATTAAACAAATCTTTATTTTGACTTATTAAAAGACGAGAAATTTATTATTACACTAATATTACAATTTTATTTAAATAAATAAAATTGCACCAAACTTGAGGCTTTATCTTTAATGGTAAAATACGAAAGTATATTATTTAAAACTGTGAATTTTCTGTGTTTTAAGCTCGGCAATTGATTAAAGAAATTTTTAAATTCCTCTTATCGCAGATAGTGTACCGAAAAGGTAACATAATATGTTTTGCTATTACTCGAATGTTGGTACCGTAAATGCCGATAAAAAATTGCATTTATCAAATAACGAAACTAGTTGTTCATGATATAAAATATTGGAACTGTTGCTTGATAGTCAAAATTCTGGTCAGCAAAATATTGTAGGAATATGATAGGAATATTATAGGTATGATTTGGAAGGAATTAGGTTAAATCCTGATTTCGAGATTGATCAAGATTAAATCTAGCAGGAATTTAATCAGTAACAGTTACTTACGTTTACTAATAAACTCGAATTCGAAGTTTTTTTTGTGTATTTACCATTTCGGAGGGATAGATGGTTATTGAAAAATGACCATTTATATTTTTACAATTTTGCAAAAACCGTCTAAGCTGCTTTAAGTTATTTTTGCAATAAACTAGTTTTACTTATTTTGCTTTTGTACGTTTTTTTTAGATAGACTGTAATTATTGAAATATAAAAATGTGTAGATAAAGCCTTAATTTCTATCAGTGAATTTGTTAAAGTAGGTAGACACAATATGCTCATTTACTCTGTAGCATGTATATGTGGCTGAGACTATTATTGCAGAACACCATCCAGTTAACAGTTTTTACATTACATTAAGTAGCGTTATGGGCCTATAGTTTTTCAGATCTTTTCTATCGCCTTTCTTAAATAGTAATAGTGTAATTGCCTCATTCCATATGGTGGGTATTTGTTTTGTGTTCAATATTTTATTCATTAGTACATAAAGGACTTCCACTGTAGTTTTCCCCCATTTTTGAGCATTTCCACAGTTATTCCATCTTTCCCAGGGGATTTGTTATTCTTCATTTCTTTGAATGGCTTTTTTATTTCTTTTTTACTGATTTCTGGTTGTAGGTCAGAGTTAATCTTCTTTTTTATTTTCTTACGTTTCTTATTCCTCAAAGTAACAACGGAATTAAATTTAGCCACAAAAAGATAATATTCATATTGATTATTCGCTCCAAAAAGTAATTTCAAAGAATATTTTAAAATCAAAACAACTTACCTTTCTGAAAATTGTGCATACATGTATACATAATATCTACTATACATATTACATATAAAAGTATTATATTTTCATTCAGACCACTGATATGATATAACATAATATAAAACATTCTACATACCCAACTGATTTTGTAGTTTCTGTTATATCAGTTTTTAGTTCTTGATACACCAAGTCCCCACCTGGTTCCGCAGCTGTAGAACTAAAAAATAAATGTTAGGATATTACTTTCATGCCATAATACTTAAAAAGATTTAGCATACAATATTAAATGTGTACCTAGATTGTGTAAGTATCTGTTCCACAAACTTCTTTGACTCCCTTTTGGTAAACCTTTCCTCCCTTTTCAGTTGATTTATGGATAAACTTTTGGATCGTGGCAGATAAAGAGAAGGAACAGCATCACGCTTCAGCTTGGGTCCTTTCTTTGATTCATATTGCAGCAATTCTTGTTGCAAATTTCTTTCAAAGCTTTCTGGCTTAAAGTGTTTGGAACAAATCCTTGAGGTTTTAGTATTAAATTTACCTTCCCGGCAACAAGCAATAACCCACTGTTTTTCCACTACCGAGTCCTTAGGAAATCCATAAAAGCTAACAGATTTATCAACACGTTTTGTCGTCTGATTATCACTTGAACAACCAAACACTGCACAACGCATTTTACTTAACTATTCCTAGCGAAAGTCTCTAAAAAAATACAGGAGGGGTTATGAATGTGGTTGAGTAATAAGTACTGACTCAATAATAATTAAACATACCTTATTTATAACTTCTAAAACACCATAATATTGTCTATATAAAGTGGGTATACCTACAAAGCCATAGTATTCAATTCATATATTAAAATCGCATAAAGTTCAAAATATTCTTAATAATAATTCCTTCATACTAAACAGACTACAAATCAACTCAACACAAAAACACCAAATATCTACAAAGAGCTTGCCGAAGACACCAAACAAAAGTTAATGATGAAATTACCATTATAAACAATGTATTACAAAGGCGGCCACTCTCATTGTGACGTGACGCTAAACCTGTCAATAGAAGATGATCCGGTCGTAGGCGTGCGCAATATCAACATAATTTTTTATTTACTAACTGCTAACCTCTATCTAGGTAATATCTAACCAAATAAAACAATATTTCCCTCCCCTAATCTATGTAAGTAAAACAATGGGTACATATCAGACATAACGTATCCAATAATTCCAATATTGGACGATTTTCACATTTGGTCCCATTGAAGATAGTTTCAAATGGGTTTGACAGAATGAAATATTGGTTTTTCGCAGTGTTGAAATTTACATTACAAATGAAATATACACAATTAAAAGCAATAAGATATTTAAAACATTTTAAATAGAAAATAGTTTTAAAACATTTTTTAACAGTAAATAGTAAAATGTCAGTATAAACCATGATACTATGAATAACAAAATTGGATCTTCCCTTCCCGTAGCTCAAAATCGGCCGGGTTCGCGCATACCGTCGTTGGAGAGTAGAATTTGAAATCTTGTTAAAGTTAAATGGGATTTGTATGCATTCTGTGTTGAAATTACTAGACGAAAATAAGTAAAGAGGTTTAATAATTACAATAATCGTACACATAAGGATATTTCCAATATGTTTATTAAAGATTATTTATTGACACATACAAAAAACTGACATTTCGAACGTGTAACTCTCCAATGACGTCACAAAAACATGCGCAATATCTTATCCTATTCGCTGTGAGCCGATGAGTAGAGGGGATTTGACAATTTCACCAACGCTGTTAGTGGCAGTTTTATGCATTTAACTTGTAAACATTCAAATAATTGCGAATATGGATTTTTCAAAAAGAAAAATATATGATACATGTAAAAATACTGGGTACAACAGTCATTGTAAATTTTATTCATTTCCTGTTGCCAAGCATAAAATAGTTCAAAGAGAAAAATAAATTATTGCTATCAATGAGAAAAATAAGTAAATGACCTATAATGCAAACATGATATTTGTATGGTGTAAAATAAAAAAAGCTATTATATTCCGAAACATTGCCTACATGCCCTGCATTAACTTAATCTTTCCCTTTTTTTGGTGTAGCTGGTTGAAATGGGATATCATGTGATATAGACTTAAAACCAGTATAATGTTTAATATCCATTTTGATAAAATTAAAACAAATTTAAGAGGTGGAGGCCATAAAACGAAAGAAGAAGAAGAATTAAAACAAATTGATATCTAAGCACTAAGGCCTACGCACACAAAAAATAACTGAGCAAAAACAGAATAAAAATGTAAAATAAAAACAAGAATTACAACGTTACAGAGGTAAAGGTAACCTTTAACTAAAGAATATAGACGTTTTAAGCGTCTATAACCTTATTTGCTTTAACCATTAAATATTTTCATATAAACTTCTTCTTTTTCTCAATGACCTGTTGCGTAAGTAGTCATCCAGTCGCAAGAACTTATATCTTAAATATTATAATTATAATGAATAAAATAACAAGGCGTAATTACTTTTACTTCTCTACTCTACTAGAAGTAGAGAAGGCTCTTAACCAACTAAGAAACAAAAAACTCCAGGAATCGATGGCATAACAGCGGAGACTCTAAAAGCAATAGGCGAAATTGGCGTAGATGTAATGCTGGATATGTGCAACATGATATGGATCACAGGTGAATGGCCTGATGAGTGGTGTGAATCAACCTTGATCCCTATCCATAAAAAAGGATCACTAACCATATGCAGCAATTACAGAACCGTTGCCCTTATCCCTCATGCAAGCAAAATCCTGCTACAATATAATCAATGAACGGCTAAAGAACTTTCTACTTCCAGAGATAGCCGAAGAACAATGTGGATTTGTACCAGGAAAGGGAACGCGTGAGCAAATACTCAACACCAGACAGATAGTAGAAAAAGCGAGAGAACATAACATACCAATGTTGCTCTGTTTTGTAGATTACACAAAGGCTTTTGATTCAGTAAAATGGGATCCTCTCTGAAGTATAATGGAAAATATGGGAGTACCTAACCACCTAGTTAACCTAATAAGAAATTTGTATAATAAAAACTCAGCCAAAGTTAAAGTACATGGAATATATTCAAATGCATTCAAAACAGAGAAAGGAACTAGACAAGGTTGCATACTATCACCATTATTGTACAACATATATTCTGAATATATAATGAGAAAAGTACTAGA
The DNA here is from genome assembly GCA_918026665.1 of Diabrotica balteata. Taxonomy (NCBI): domain Eukaryota; kingdom Metazoa; phylum Arthropoda; class Insecta; order Coleoptera; family Chrysomelidae; genus Diabrotica; species Diabrotica balteata. The sequence continues at coordinate 187,951,938 of OU898276.1, forward strand.
TGAATGGGATGGAGGAATCACTATAGGAGGCAGAAAAATCCGTAACCTGCGATACGCAGATGACACACTTATACTAGCAGCGAATGAAGTCGAAATGATTACCATCATCGAACGGCTAAGCCGAATAAGTGAAGAATTCGGACTTCAAATCAACACAAGAAAAACAAAAATAATGATTGTAGACAGAGCAAATAATAATCTACCGCATATACGCCAAATAGGGATTTTCGAAGTAGTCGACAGATTTGTATACTTGGGCTCTCTGATAACCAACAATGGTGATTGTTCCTCAGAAATCAAACGTAGACTAGGAATGGCGGGCCAACCGCAACTGCTAAATTAATTAAAATATGGAAAGACCGAACAATAACAAGGAATACTAAGCTTAGGTTGGTCAATGCCCTTATTTTCCCCATTGCTACATATGCAGCTGAAACATGGACTCTCAAAAAAATCGATAGGAGTAAGATCGAAGCCTTCGAAATGTGGGTATATAGAAGAATTCTACGCGTGTCCTGGACAGAACATAGAACCAACCTGTCAATTCTGGAAGAGCTTCATATAAAAGACAGGCTACTAAAAAAAGTAAACCAATCATACCTAACTTACTTCGGCCACATAGCTAGAAGAACGGGCACCATGGAACTATTGGTAGTAGAAGGTAAGGTAGAAGGCCGAAGACCAAGAGGAAGATCTCCAATACGATGGGTGGACCAAATGAAGAGTTTGGTGGGAAAATCCCTACATGAAGCCGTCCATATGGCACAAGATCGCAGTCAATGGAGACAGCAGACTAATAATATTTAGGGTGTCACTAAGCCCTGACAAGGGCTAAAGGATTGAGGAGGAATTACTTTTACTATTAATTCTGTGTATTCGTTCATTAATCAGTTTACCATAATATTTCAGTGCATTATTTTGTATTTTTAAATAAATATCTATTTTTCTCGTTTTGTCATATTTTATTTACACTGATTTTACAAGAAAGTACAAGTCTCAAAACGCGAGAGAGCGCTACCGGCGAAACTCACAGCGAATAGTCATAGTATCATGAGTATAAATAATAAAATTTAAAAGGCATCTGTTGCACTGGCAGCTGGTGGTTTGAGGGTTCTGACTCTATTGCCAAATCTATCCGCTAACCTATCAAAGGGCAACTGCAGAAAAATTTTTCTAATAATTTATTACAACTAATAGCAAAAGAAACAAATATTACTTCATTAATATTTTATATAAGGTATAAAATTGTAGAATCCATAAAATAATATGATAAAAATGTACCTTTTAAAAGCTTTATCTCTTTGTAGTTGAAGCATATAACATATACATTATAACAACATGGCAACACTGCCAACGCATTATTTCGTTCTGACATTTAATTGACAGCTAATTTGAAGCTAACTTCAATGGGACAAAATGTGAAAATCGTCCTCCAATAAATAGGTACCAAAATTATGTTCTAAAACATTCAAAATATTACCTGTCCCAGTAATCAACTTCATTAAAATGTTCACTACATAATCTGGAGAACTTTGTCGGTATGAAGTGTTTTCTTTTGGTTGAATTAACCCAAGCTTTTAAAAGTTCTGCATCTTTTAACGGAAATCTATAGCAGAACACAAGTTATTAATTTAAAATAACGCAGTAAATATAAAATCTTACCTGTGAAAAGAAACAGAAGAATCTTTTTTGAATCGGTTATGACAACCATAAGCACAGCAAGAATTAACCATTTTTTTAAATCACCTTAAACCTTAAACCACGTTCGTAGTTCTCTGCCACAACCTTAAATCAATTGTTTTGGTACTAGTGCCATTTCTAAATTTCTATGGATAAACGGATATGAAATTTAGGCAGAAGTATAGAGAAAGTGTCGATGAAGTTAGCTACAAATTAGTGACAGATTTTCTTTGGCAGTGTTGCCATATCACAAACAAATCACAAAAGAGCATGCGATATAATATTAATTAATGTTACTAAACATTCTTTTTTAAGTTTTTAAATGAAGTTTAATTAATTTAAATTAACTCTAATTTTTTAAGTTTTTATTCAGATACAATTTCATCCCAAAATTATAACAAATGAGTCATAATATTGAAATCTGCTGAACATCTGTTGCAATCTGGCAACAAGTGTTTTCAATATTGCCAAGTTTATTTGCTAATCTACCAAAGGTCAATTATAATATTTTTTCTAATAACTAACTGCAACTAATATCAAAAGAAACAAATATTCATTCGTTCGTGTTTTATATAAATTTAAAAAAATACCCGATATATAAAATATATTTTTATATATAAAAATATATATAATAAAAATGTACTGTTTCAAAGCATATTTGAGGCATAAAACATACATAATAAGGACATGGCAATACCGCAAACACAAATTTGACATATCATTTGTAGCCAGAGTTGCCATCAGTGGTGAAATTTCAGCACATGTGGTGAAAAAGAAAAAAATCGCGGCCGGGATGATGAAACTGTGGTGATGTGGTGAATTTCGCTTATAAAGTTCAGGAAAGTGGTGAAAAACTCAAATCTAATTACCAAAAAATAAACTTAAGTACAAATTTTAAAATATATACATATACATAATATTAAACACTGATATGAAATAAACATTATTAAAACTATTCCGCATTTTTATTATTAGGGGTATGCTACCTATTGGTGAAAACCGTAAAATAACTTGGAATAATGTATTTCAAGAAGATAACTCCCACAGCATAAGCACAGAATAATAAACAATCAGAATGCCCACTCTCCATGGAAAATTAAGTACGCGCATCTCATTCGCGCAGACGTTCCGCCAGGTTTTAGAGGGAACCAGTGTTGTTTATGTGGTGTGCATAGAAAAATTAACCCGGTTTAATTGACGGGGCAATCATAGACATACTATACAATTATATTAACATTGTTAAATATAATAACATAAATAATAATATAAGTAAACATAAATATAAACAAATACATAACCTCACAAATCATATGTCTGTGTTATGTGTTTCCTTCTAAAACATGGCTCGCGTGCTGAAACACTTCAAAGGCGGCCTCTGAGAGTGGGCATTCTGATTGTTTATTATTCTGTGGCATAAGTATAGCTTAACGTGTTGAATTCCTCGAAATTTCAGATTAAATAAACCGTGCAACTTGCATAGGTTTTGTTCTGGTATAACCTCACTTTCTATAGCACAGATTTCACTAAGTTATTTTTGCCAACAACTACCAATCCTGTCGGTCAGATAGCTCAGCGGGCTGTGCGGCTGCCTCTCATTCGCTTCACTGTCGAATGGTTCAGTGGATGTGGGATCGAGCCCCAGCTCGGTGTACAGAAAACAAAAAGTCTAACGTAGCAGTTTAAAATTCTAGATGAATCTGCGGCTTAGACTAGAATATGCTGGGATCTGATCGGCCTATGGTGGAGCAGTACGGCAAGAGATAAGGGCTTGCGGCTCGGTGATACTCCTCCATAGATCCCTACCGGACGGGCGTAACGCCTAAAAAACCGGATATATATATATATATATATATATATATATATATATATATATATATATATATATATATATATATATATATATATATATATATATATATATATATATATATATATATCTACCAATCCAGCTACCCTTAGAGCACAAGATGGATGGAAAACTGCGTTACACGTTACATCTCACAATAGTGGTAACAACATTTCTTTCGCAACCTTTGCAAGTTTTAATTAAATCGCAATTCGCGGCACTCTCTTCTCCGGCCATGTTGCCGGGGCCATATTTTCGAGGAAGTCCTTAATATTTAATTGAGTTACACATTTCTTTCTCCCTATGTTAAAAATATTTCAAATTTGCCGCCATTTTTAACAGTGGTGAAAAGTGGTGATTTTTTGTGTAGCTAGTGTGGTGAAATTTTCTTGACTACCATGGCAACACTGTTTGTAGCCAACTTCATCGCTACTTTCTCTATACTTTTGCCGAAATGGTTATATCAGTAAATTCTTATTTCCAATTATATATGTTCTCAGCTGTTTTGAATGTGTTCCATATGTCTTATATGTTATGTTGTATATTCGAGAAGATTGCCTTTGTAATTTTTCAGACACTTCTATAATTTACATACTTTCCTTCATCCCAAAGTTTTGTTATATCTTAACTTTGTCTACTTTATTACTTTTATTTTTTTAGAACTATTTATTTGTCGTAAATAGAAATCACTTTTTAAAAACCGTGTTATTCTTCTATGTGTTTTTGACTTATAATGGAGTATTTTTGGTTAGTTAAAGAAGTAGCCCATGCTAGTAGGTACAAAAATATATTGCTTAATAAAATGTAATCGGTTACCTTTCATTCATTGACATATTTCTTTTGCACTTTTTCAAAATTTATGACAAAATATCATCACCTGTAATATAGACCTACTTAAGTCCAGACCTTTCATAGTCTGTTTGTTGTTCCTGTCCATTGCCAATTTGCTGCTCTAATCTTCCATACATGTTTGAAATATTTAAATGTTTCAACATAAATAATCTCTTTACGTTGTAGTGTAGGTTGTATAATTGGTAACAATTTTTTACCAACAAGCTGTATTGTATTTGTTGGGGCCCAACATATTGAAGAAAAAACATAAATACATGTATAGGTTTAACAAACTCGTAAAAAACAGATTTATTTGTACAAAAATAGATTATTATAAACAAAATCATTTCATGAAGTCATAATTAACAAGAAGTCATAATTAATATATTTTGGAGCACAATAGAAAAAACAAAACTCACATTTTGATCTTCAGTTTTGGTAAATCATAAAAGTATTCATCTACTATCTTGGTAGTGACTTCTTCCAATGTCTTGGGCTTCCAGTTGGGTTTCTGGTCTTTGTCAATTAACAAAGCTCTGACACCTTCATAGAAATCATTGTTTTTCAAGAAGGTCAAACACATATTGTATTCCATGTGAAGACAGTCATCGAGGTTATAGTGTTGCCCTAATTCCAACATTTTTAAAGACACTTTAAGACTAGTAGGAGACATTTTTCTTAAAAGTGCTAAAGTTTCTTGTGCCCATTTGCTGTCATCCCTTTCCAATTTAGCTACGATTTCCTCCATACTAGGAGCTGAGAAATAATCATCTATTTTTTCTATGACTTGTTCTAATGAAAATGGTGGTATATCCTTCTTGGAAAACTTGTTTAGAGTATTTTGTATATCTGCATCAGTTGTACAGCTATTTAACAAGGCTTCTTCTAACTGAGGAAGATCTTTACTATCACAAATATGAGTAGCAATTCCTGCTTTAAGTATATCAGATCCCTTTAATCTTTGGCCTGTTAGTGCTAGATACCATCCCAACTTGCCTGAGAGTCTAGGAAGGAAGTGTGATCCCCCAACATCTGAAAAATAAAGAGAATTTGATTTAGTACATAAAATTTGGAAATTATGGAAAATAAATTGCTTGACAAAATTACTATAAAAAAATAGAACATTTTTTTTAGGAAACTATAACTTTATAACATAAATTCAAACAATTTTAATAGGTAAATATCTAAATATTTAATAAAATCTCGAAATAGGCTCTAAATATCGTAAGTTATTGTTAATGATGCCCAGTAAATTCCTAAAATAAAGTGAACGAAAATGAAGGAAGTTCAGGAAGTTAAAAACTGGATAACAAAGATAACAAAAAATAATTATTCACTGTCATTCATAAACAAGGAATTTCACAATATTGAATAAAGAAAACAACAAAACTATTGACAAATTCGAAAAGTTGTTTGCATTAGCTACCCATCTATCAATCAATCCAATCCTGTATTCTAATTTAAGTCATAGATTCATTTTTTATTTTAAAACACTATGGTTAACATTTTAATTTTTAGCAAGTACGGTCACATAAAACCATTAAACATTTAGACAATGTGTGCAGAATATAACAAACAATAACACACACAGACACAAGCATTAGTCCAACATGAGTCCAACAATATGAACAGTTCAAAACTGTTATAGCATTAAGAACATACCTACTCCAAATGAAGTAAAACAATTTACAGGACCAAAAAAAAAAATCAATGTGCAATGTAGACCAACAACGAGAAACAAAAGAAAGTTTTCTTATCATTTATTAAAAATGTGACGGATAAAATTGGTAAAATATTATCCAAACATGATGTCAAGTCCATTTTTAACCAAGGAAGATTATAAAAGTACATTTATGCTCGTCTAAAGATCAAAGAGAACATTGTATTAATGAAACCTAGTGAATGCTACTTGTTTGGCTGAATATAAAAGGAATTGTTGGCTAGTCATTGTGAAAAATCAGCTGCTGCAGAACACATCATCACACAATACAATCACTAAATTTTATATGAAAAAACACAAGTGCTTATTAATTAGTCATAAAACTATTGACAGAGATTCAGAAAATTTATCGATATCTAAAAACACCCAATCAACTTTAATCTTAAAGAAAAGCGTCTGCATTTAAACAGAATATGTATTTCAGCACATATTCGAAAACTAAAAGCAATTAGCAGAAAACAGTTCCTACTGTTACATACTACCTACAATGATAATCTTTACCATGGTCGCGATAATGCATCAGGAAGAAATAATTCCAGACCTCTGCTTATAAGTGCGCTAAATAATTTATCATTACACTTACTATGCTGGTAATTAATAGGCCCCTGTGTGTACTTTTCGCTGGTTCAATGGTTTAAAAGGAAAACATGGTTAGACTGTATTTTACTTGAAAATTATAATAAATGCACAACTAGGTACAGGCATTAATGCTGAGATCTTTTTACACACTCTTTTTCACTGGCACCTAGGCAAGCTGACAGCGTTGACACAGTTGTCATTTTACAACATAATCTCATAAACATTGCTTATTTTAACTTATTTCAAAATAATACAATATCGAAAGTTTTAGGAGGTGATTTAGATTTAATATTGTCAAATAATGTTGTAAATGTCAAATGTGTTGATTTTCCTTTGTTAAACTGTGATAAGTACCATCCACCACTTTCTTTTTGTATTGATTATGATAAAACTGACTTCCTTGAATACGATTATTATTACTATGATTTTAATACTGCTAATTATATTTTATTAAACCAATTTTGAGGTAATGTAAACTGGGACAACTTACTCCACAATATTTCAGGTGTTAATAAAGCAATATCCTGTTTTTATGATATTTTGTACTGTTGCATAGATTTGTTCCAAAACAAAAATGTAAAAATCCAAAATTTCCAAAATCATATTCAACTGAACTGAAAAATTCTATTCTGAGAAAAAAAGTAGCTCATAAAAAATTCAAACAAACTAATAATTTTTCTGACTATAAATTATTCTCAGACATTCATAGAGAATGCAAAGTCTTAGCTAAGCAATGTAAAAGTCAAACCATAAAAACTTTGGAAGAAAACATGACTAATTCCATAGAATTCTGGAGTTATTACACAGTAAAAATAAACATTATGATTTATCAAACAACATGACCTATGACAACAATGAGTCAAACAATCAATCAGAAATTTCAAATTTTTTTAAACAGCATTTCTCTAAGTCATATGTAGATAACAATAACTGTGATATTCCAAGCTTTGATTATAATAAAACAATTAGATTAAGCAGCTGTGATATTAGTAGAACAGATATTTTTAATAAGGTTCACAAATCTTGTAATCCTAGAAGAATTCATTTTGGATGCCTTTGGGAAGGGGGCATGTTGATGTGATCTATACCAACTTCTCAAAGGCATTCTATCGGATTAACATCAAGATTCTTATAAAAAAACTAGAAGCACTAGAAAGAAAGAAGGCTTCAGGTTGTCAAAGTCAAGAACTGTCTTTCTGAAGAGATTTTGGTTAGGTATGGCGTCCCACAGGGTGGTCATTTATCGACTATTCTTTTTATTTGTTTTATAAATGACATTTTAGAAATCTTTGAAAATTGTGTTATTTTGTATACTGATGATTTTAAAATTTATAGAATTATTAAGGATGTTAGAGACTTTGTAAAAATGCAAAAAAAAGTAAACAATTTCTCACAATGGTGTACAAAGAATGACCTGTCACTTAATATCGATAAATGTAAAATAATGCGCGTTTTTAGAAACTCACAACCTATCTGTTTTAATTACTCTATAAATAATATATTTCTGTAACCAACAAACACTTTCAAAGATTTAGGTGTATTTTTTGATCCCACTTTATGTTTCAAAAATCACTATAATTTTATTTGTAATAAAGCTTTTAAATTACTTGGATTTTTGAAAACAACCTTGTCAAAATTCAATAACCTAGATTGTTTTAAAAGTGTGTATTGTTCTATGGTTAAATCAGTTCTGGAATATTCCAGCACTATTTGGTCTCCTTTATATAAAAGTCATGTTGAAAGCATTGAGAAAGTTCACAAAAAATTTCTGCGCTTTGTAGGCTATAAACTAGGGATTTCTTCAGAAGATATAGTGTATTGTGACATTTTAAAATTACTTAATATCCCAACATTAGAAAATCGTCATTTAATGCTAGATTTGGTTTTTCTTTTCAAGATTGTAAACGGAATGATAGATTCGCCTCAAATTTTGTAGAGAATAGGTCTTAGGGTTCCTTAAAGGTGTACAAGATCTAAGGATGTTTTTCACTTGGAATTCCAACAAATAAACTATTGTCTAAATAGACCTATAAGACGAATGTGTCAATCTGGAAATGGCTTAGATGTAGACTTTTTTTCTAGCTCTATAAATAGTTTTCGAAAAAAGCTGAAAAAATCTTTTTAAAACACAATGTAGGCTGTCACTGTAAACTGTCATTTAGGTATTTATTCTATTTATTTGTCTTGTGTAAATTGTATGTAATTATTAGTGAGTTCTAAAACTGTTAATATGATATAAATTATTTAATGAATGTAATTACTGTAATTGGTATAACCATAAATAAACTATAATAATAATAAAGTCTGAACAACCCCATATGTATCAAGAAGAAACTAGAATAATATCACATACCTAAACATCTCTACTCTATCTATAAGATTATACCTATTCAGTTTTCATGCATTCCATTGAAGTTACTCTCATTTCGCTGATATCCATGATTACTGAAGGTCAAAATTATATTATACAATGTAAAATATGTTGTAAAAAATTTGAATGAATAATATGCGAAAATATTGAAATGAAAGCTAACCAAATTACAGCGATCACATCACTGTAATTTGGTATATTTTATAATATCTAGGACAATCTATTACCTAAGTAATTCACCTCACCCCCAAGGGCTATACCAATATTCAGATTCTTTGACCATTATATTATTATGAACTGACATATACAGTGTGCTAAGTTTTGGATTAGGTATACACTCTATAAATGGTAACACTGCGCGTCGTCGACTTGCACTACATATCTGCTTCGTTGACTCGTCGTTGCTCGTCGCCCGTCGGCAAATTTGTCATATTGTCATTATACCGTGGTTGTTTAAAGGAATAACAGCGTAGAGTTTTAATTTATTTTTGTAAACATGTGTTTATATGGCAGCGGAAAAAGCTCAAATAATAAAATGGTTTTATAGTGGCAATTCTGCGCAACAGTGTGTAGATTTATTTTCTGTGTTTTTTGAGGGAAGACCAATTCCTTGTGTACAGTCAATTTATAATATTGTTAAAAATTTTGAGAGTTGTTATTGCCTCAAAAATTGCAGAAAATGTCACGCTCAAGAAGTGTTACCAGAAAAAGTTGAGGAAAGGGAATACCGGGATACACAAATTTGTGCAACAATTGAGGTAGATTCAACACGTTCAAGTAGAAGCGTTGCTAGAGAGTTAGATGTTAGCAATTTTACTGTAACGCAGCTTTATCCAGACGATTACTTTCGAAGAATGGAGTTTTGTGAAACTCTAATAACGAAGGCTAATAGTGAACCAAATTTTATTAAAAACATTTTATTCACTGATGAATCTTCTGTTTCGTTAGTAGGGAGACATAATCCTTCCATTATGAGGTATTGGACGCGGGAAAACCAGCACAGAAGTGTTGTTTACCGAACTCAACGTCCTCAAAAAGTTAACGTCTGGACTGGCATTTTAGGAGACCACATAATAGGTCCATTTTTTATTGAGGGCAACTTGAATAGTAGAGTATACCTCAATTTGTTACAGAATCATGTTCTTCCCGCTATTCTCAATCTTCCTGATGTAAATCTGGAGAATGTTTGGTTTCATCAAGACGGCTGTTCAGTTCACAACGCTCGAATTATTAGGGAGTATTTAAACAATACTTTCCCGAATCGAGTTATCAGTGGAACAGGAGATATTAAGTGGCCTGCGCGATCTCCAGATCTTACACCCATGGACTTCTTTTTTGGGGACATTTAAAAAGCATTATCTACGCTCATCCTGAGGCTAGAGCCCAAAATTTGGATGAATTAAAAAATCGAATAAGAGAAGTCTCCAATTCTGTTACAGCATAAACTCTTTCATCTGTTCGCAGAAGTTTTTATGACAGATTGGGATACTGTTCAGCCGTAGAAGGTCAACTATTTGAACCATTTCTGTAGGTCATAAAGAATTATTTTTTATTTTATTAGGAATAATATTTTAATTTTCAATAAGAGTATATTTTTTATTTTATCTTTTTAAAGAAATACGCTTTTATTTTTAATTCAACCACAAAAAAATTTTCACATTAATAAAAATCGATAACAATGCACCGATTAGGTCAGTGCATTTTTATCGAATTTCCTACTATTAAAATCGGCTATACGTAATGAAACATGAGATCGGACGACAGTGAAGTACATCCCAAACGTTGTTGTGAGTTACTAAACTAAAATAAATGATTTTCTGTTGGTGTAGATACTGAGATAGTCTCGGGTCGGAGAACGAACATTTGCAACGTTGCCGATTTTAGCGCTCCGTATAGTGTGCAATACCTAATCAAAAACTTAACGCACTGTAATATGTACTTAAATAAGAATGTTTTTTTTTCATTAGTCAGCCAGTATTTTATATTTAAGAAGCTATTGTCTTCTTCTTAGAGAAGTGCTGTCTCCCAATTGGAGGTTGGATATCATCATCACTATCTTGATTCTATCTACTGCTGCTCTGAAGAGTTCTATAGAACTACATTTAAACCAGTCCCCTAAATTCTTCAACCATGACACTCTCCTTCTTCCTATACTCCTTCCTCCTCTTATCTTTACCTGTATTATCAGACTTAGCAGTTCATATCGCTGTCCCCTCATTAAGTGTCCCAGATATTGTAACTTTCTTATTTTTATTGTGTTAAGAAGCTATTGTATCAATAGATAAATAAATAATGTAAATAAATGATCTGCTTTTTTGGTTTTAATGTTACAATGTAGACAAATAAAATGTAAAAACAGAAAACAAAAAATATATCAAAAAACTTACTACACTAGACACAAGAAACAACAATATAATGAATAGAAATGATGATTGGATAATTTTTAATTGGCCAAATTTTACTACATACTTAATGGTCTAAGGAAAAAATGGACAGAAGTCATTGAAAAGTATTTATGTTCACATTTTTTAAGTAATAATAATTGAAGTAACAAACTGATATTGTTTCTACCAGGAACATTTTGGGGTATGAAATTTTGATAGTAACTAGAAAATATCTCAAAGATCAAAATCTACCCTATGCCAATATGCGATTTTCCTCTGGGGGGTGGTGAGCACCCCAACTTAGGGATGGATAAAAAACCATCTTAGTTGCTTGAATATGAATTTTACTACAAAAATGTTCTTTAGAGTTTTTTCAAAAAGTCAATAAGCATATAAAATAATTTAATTTTATATGAAACTTTCCTGAAGACTGGATAAATGGTGACTTGAAAAACTTAAGTATAGCTGACCTCAGAAAAAATGTTTGATTCATGTGGGTGAAGCAAATCCCAGGTAATGAAAAAGAATATTTGTAAACCAAAGATGTAGGTCTAGAATGTTAAAAATTATACAAATGGGATATAATAAAATCTAGAAAAGAGAATTTAAAACAGACCTAGGAATCTGAGTGCTAATCCTTTTATAATAACAACCAGAAGACTTATTGAAACATATCTCTACATAAACTGTGGAAACACACTTTCGAATGTACCAAAGGCAAATTATAAGTATTTCAATACATTACTAGGCTGTAAATTTACACAATTGGGTATCAGCTGCTGTCCTTCTTGTTTTTGTGTTATATAATATATTTGGCTATTTTGTTTGTTTTTAGTAGTCACTATGATCCACTATTTAGTATAAATATTAACCTATTTGTTTTCTGTGAAGAGGGTTAAATACAAAATTGATTGGATAGAAAAGAGAAAGAGAACCTTTTTAGTTACATTAACACCATCACAGCTAGCACATCAAATCACTATTTAACCCCCACTGTGGCTCAGTGGTAAGAGCGCCTACCTTTAAACCTAAAGGTCGTGAGTTCGAATCTCGTCTGGGTGGAGAAATTTTCGTTTATTAAAAATTAATGAATGAAAAATAATTTCTATCCTTTTGCGATCGGTACTCACTGAAGGGACCGCAGACGTTCGGATACAATAAGCGTCTCTTAGCAAAGACAATGATGTCAACTTTGCTAAGTATCAAGACAATTACTCAACACACACACACACTACACTAGGTACCTGACTGTACCATGCCAATGATTTTAGTTGTCGAGGCATTAACTCAATAATAATTTAAATAATATATTACAATAAGTTGGTTGTACAGTTGCGGTCACGGAATAGTTTACAGGTTCACGTATCTAGGAGCCCATTTTTTAAATTTTTACTTCGTTTAAACGCACCTTTTACGTCAAAGTGACGTTGCCAGTGGTGTACTAGCTAGAATAGGTAGATTAAAATTAAAATATCAAAATATTTTACAAAATGAAAAATATAGAAAACAGTTTTTTGAATAAAATGGATTATGATCTTAATAACGAAAATAAAGAAGTCTTTTTTTTAATATGCATTTTATTTTAAATCTATTTTATATTAAATAACGATAAACAATGATAAATAATAATTAATATTTGGTGGAAGCCCCATTCTTGTCAATACAATTTTGCAGTCTTCTGTTCATAGATAGCACCAATCCCCTCATGTTATAGTTAACAAGCTCTTCCCATGCCTGCTCAATTGCTTCCCATAATTCAATTCTATTCCGTGGTCTAAGGTTTCTTTCATTTAGTTTCTTTGTTAACTCTGCCCACACATTTTCGACGGGGTTAAAGTCTGCACTACGGGAAGGCCACGGAAGAACATTAACATCAGTTTCTTCTAGCCATTCTCGAACAATTCTACTCGTATGCACCGGGCAATTGTCATGTTGCAAGATAAAGTCGTTGTTGGGGAATCTCTGGATCACCGATGGCAACATTGTGTGCTCAATAATATGTTTGTAATATAATCCTGTTAACTTCTCCTCTACATGATAACAAACGCCCGGGCCTTCGGCACTTATCCATCCCCATACGTTGACAGAGAATCCTCCACTATTTCTTAAATGATGCGTATACTGTTCATCATACCTATGATTTCTCGGCCTATAAACTCATATTCGACCATTATTATACGACTGAAATACTTTTTCATCGGAAAATACAACCCTAGACCAAAAATTCTCATCGCGGTTTATAAATTCATTACAAAATTCAACTCGTCTCCTCTTGTGATCCTCAGTCAAAAAAGGTTTCCGTGCAGCTACACAATTTAGCAGTCCACTTGCTTTAATTCTTCGACGTGCAGTGCGAATACTGCCTGGAAACGCTGCCTCTTCTCTTGCCTTTTGAGCTGTGGCAAAAGGAGATTCTCTCAAATAATCTACTAACATCTCATCCTGTTGATCTGTGGAAATCTTCTGCCCTCCTGAACCGCCCAACCGTGCTATAGAGTGAAAATTATCCCATCTTTGTTTAATCTTCCATATGCACATATGACTCACGTTCAAATCAGCAGCAACTTGCCTTAGTGACCAACCTTCTTCGAGTTTGGCAATTGCTCTTGCTTTTTGCGCATAATTCAAATGTATTCTAACCATTTTGGAAGAGTTTAATATACTTTTATTTTATTGTTGAACACTCGCGAAAGCATTGACGTTTTGAAATTTTTTGACTTTGACATTTATCAAATCCGTACGACACTGCAATTTTACAGTATTACAATATAAAAAGTAAGGTGTAAACTATTCCGTGACCGCAACTGTACATCTGTATTATTCTTATATGTTTGTATTATTCTGAGGTGTTGGTTATTTTAATAATTTATTGTTGTTAAGGTGTAACTTTTTAAAACTTGTGATTGTTATTTTAATAATATATTGTTTTTAAGATGTAACTTTGTAAAAATTGTAAGTAAATGGATGCGGTATATAAATAAATAAATAAATAATAAAAAAAAATCACTATTTAAGACAATTACATTTTCATTCATATACACTACATATGTCCTACAAAATATAGATCTTAATAGCCTTACCTGGGAAAAATCCAATCTGTGTTTCTGGCATGGCAAATAGTGACCTTTCTGTAGCTACCCTATATCTGCCATGTACTGACAAACCAACTCCTCCACCCATGACGATCCCATCGATAAACGCAACATAAGGAATTTTATAGGAACCGATTAAAGCATTCGTAGAATACTCAGTCTTGAAGAAGATTTGTCCCAAGGTTTTTTCTCCTTTTAGACCAGCCTCAGCCACAGCTCTTACATCACCGCCGGCACAAAATGATTTCTCTCCCGTACTTTTAATTAACACTAAAGACTTCTTGTTCTCCCAATTTTTTAATACTGGTTTGATGGTCTCGATCATGGATAGGTTGAGAGCGTTCAACGCCTTGGGCCTGTTAAGCACTAGAACACCTTTGTCGTTCACTTCTTGCACGATAACCTCACTTGTTTGAGACGACATACTTCGGTTTGTTGAGTTCAATAGGAACTTTAAGCTTCTTATAAGAGAACGGGGTTGTTTAATCATAGTAATCAAACTTATGAGTGTGAGATAAATAGACTTTTATTTTGAGTGCACTTAACAACGACCTTGGATTTTGAATTGAGTGAATTACCTCGCTGTTAAAAAGCGTTTTTAAAGGAAGTATTATAATTAGATGAGAATGAGAAATTAATAACCCAGTCGTTTAGTTTTATCTACATAATTTTTTTATCATTTTTTGACGTATTATGACGTTTTATAGTTTTTTGAATTGACCTTTGAACCATTTGAACTACTAATAAACGTCACACGTCAGATATCAGATTATCAGATATATTTCCCTCCAAAGTTAGCAAAAACGCAAAAAACCAACAGATTCAAATTCAAATATCATTGACGTACATAGTATTTATTTCGAGGCAATGAAACCTTTGTGTATAATTATATTTTTTTAGAATTACAAATAGCAATTATATGAACACGAGAGTTTCTCAATAGCATATATTTTATGCTATATTTTAATGTGTTTATTCTATCAATAGCAACACTTTTTAACCCATTTTTACAACTTAGATAATACAATATAAAAAGGTTGTGAAAATTATAATTTATGATAAAATTATATTTTATAATTGTTTTTTTACGTTTCTACCACTAATCCGGAAATCGTTTTCAAGTAAGGAGAATAATCTTTTTTAAAAACGATTTCCTGAATTTCAAGTCCAAACGTCAAATAACAATTATAAAATGTAATTTGAAATATTTTAAATTTGACCATGTTAGGGCATGGTACAATGAACACATGTATTCATCTCTCTTCTCTTTCCTTGTCTAAGATTCATCATACCACCATACGTACCAAAGCAAAGAATATAGATAAAATATTCTTTGATTGTAGTGATTAGTATTCTGTGATTGTACCATGATGTTAGGGTGACGTCACGACGCCATATTTGTTGGTTATGGTTATATGTAATATACTAATATATTCCATCCTTTTGATGTAGAGAAATTCGAAAAGGAAATTGAAATAAAGTAATTACTATTATACGAGGTATGTTTCAATTATCAAACTCTCAATGTGCCTTTACATTGAGTATCTTATTCATAACATGGCATTTCAGTCCTATGGTTTTTCTGGTCCTACAGTAAATCATAACCAATTTATTTTAATCGAAAGCGTTAAGATACGTCACTAGAAAAACCATTATTTTTATAGAATCCACTTTAAATCATTTAGGATAGTTTCATTCAATTCTACAAACACATTTAGTTGATCATTAAATAAACATTGAAAAATAGTTAAATTTATCTTTAACTGTTTTAGGAAAAGGTTTGAACTAATTATGCCTGGAATTATTTGTGCTGTTTCGACTTGCAAAGAATATCATAAATCTTTAAAAGATCAAGGCCTCAAATTACATCCATTTCCCAAAGACCCCACACTAAGAGAACGATGGTACACATTTTGCAAAAGACGTGGGAGATGGAATCCTAGTAAAAGTAGAATATGTTCTCACCATTTCAAAAATGAGGACTTTGTAAAAGGTTTAAACATCTAATACTAATGTCTGCTTCATATCTGCTTTAGTAAATTTTGGAATTACGAAGCTGATACTTATGATTTAATATTTTAGGTACATGCAAGGGAAAATTGAAAAGAACTGCAATTCCAACAATTAGATGCCCCAGTATAAGTCAGCATACATCTGATATATTAAGAAAAGTAAATAATGAGTACATACATAACTCATTTAAAAAAAGTAAATGTATTTATTTTAATTTATCTCATTCTGTAGATTAAATTTGGTACTATATTTATAAGGATATAGCTCTATTGTCATCATGCTGGTACTACAGTCCTTAGATGACTTTCTTCAGGCCTAAACTGTCTTGTAACATTAAGTTCTTTCTTCAGTAATTAGTACATCATTGTCTTAAATTTCTTTAGCTAGTTAGCTCTATCCATCGCCAACAATTGCCAGTTTGCTCCACCCATTTTTCTTGCATCTTTGTCAACCCCATCCCCGGACCTAAGCTTTGACCTATCTCTCCATTTACTTCCCACCGGCTGTGATGTAAGGATTCATCTAGAAGGGTTGTTCTTCTGTGATCTTACTAAATGTCCTACACATCTTAGCCTGCCTATTTTTATGATAAAGTTTTTATGACCAGATATCTTTTTAATTTGTGGTATGTCTTATTCTTATTATACATTCTCCTTCCTTCCTTCCTTATTATATATTCTTATACATTCTCCTTTAAATACTCTTTTTTTGACAGATGCCACTGAATATTCCTGTCAGGATTCTTCATTTAAATATGAGTAAGAGGTTTTCATATTTCCAGTCCATATGTAAGCTCTGGCAGTAAAGGGTTTTGTATATTACTAATTGACAGAGTTAATTTTGAGATAGTCATTGCTAAACTTAAAATTTGGGTTTTCATAATAATCAATCTCTAGGCTTTACAACTTATCATGTAAAATAGAGGCAATACAGATTGGGGAACATTTTTTGATGGTTCTAGGGTCAAATCAGTCACAGATATTTTACCTATTTTTTTTAATGCTTACATTACCATTACTCCAAATGAGTAATCTTTAATACACAATTTGAAATTTTTTAAAGTATCTTCATGTGACACTAATGCAATTGATCTTCAAGCAGATAAAAATGGATATGCCTTAATAACCCATATCTAAATGCAATTAACACAGCTAAAGATCAGTGAAAAACAATACTCTATCCTTGTCAGGTTTCTACCTTGAGTATGCATAGTTATTTATCCTCCTCTCTATTAGACTCACATGATGTCAGACATTCTTAAAGAAAATTTTTGAAAATCTACAATGAAACTAAATTCCTGTAGTTTGCTGTATACCATGTATCACAAAAATTTTTATTTAAAAAATTACTTTATAAAAGGTATATTAATAAGAACCCTATACATCATAGAACATTTTCGGAATAACTATTTAATCATCAGTGCTATCTGGATGTACATGTTTGAAGCCACTAAATATGTTGGTAAAAACTTGTTAAATGTAAATATTACGAAAAGTTTGGAAGACCCAGTCTTATCTAAAGCTCAACCAAAAATCAAAAGCAAAACGAAGAAAAGATAGAACATTCAGATGTCCAACGTGGAATATACAAGAATGGGACAAAAAGATGGTAGTGATCAAGGCGTAGAGAAAGCAACATCGACATACTATTCTTTGTTTCAAGTTAAGAAAATAACATTACGCTTATGGAGATCAGTGTTGCCAAAACTCTCAGACACTCTCTTTTGCACGGATGTCCAAGATATTCCCTTTGCTTAATTTTTGAATTTTAATTTTCAATTAACATTTAACTGTAAAATCAGAATAATTACTAAATAAAAGCCTTATTATCATTATGTAGTCAAAGAACGACATAAAATAGCTGACATACGCACATCGTATTATTTTAAGTTGCAATTAGTAATTAGATAAACGCATTCCAAGCGGTCAATATTTTCTACTGATTTCTATGATTCATGGCATATCGTATTCTCACCGAAAAACAAATAAACTGTCGCTACTATAATTAAAATAAGATAAAATAAAATTATCTTTTGTAAATACTATTTATCTAATTAAAATCATTTTCTCTACTTTTCATCTTTTGTTTCGAATGGGCACTTTTGGTCAATTACGTTAAAAAAACATTAATTTAATTCGTGTTTGTGGAAACGAAAATACAAATTATACAACCCTAAATATTGTGCTTGTGTGTGTCGTGGCAACGCCGCGTTTCTATCGTCCATAAGAAATACATGGTCCTATCTCCGCAATGTTATTTTCTAAACGTGGAACGTAGTATAGTAACAACAGAAACCAAAAAGAAAGGAAATGGAACAGAAACAATAGAAGACCATATCCGCTGCTGGAACGGAGTTAATAAGGAATGTAGAGCAAAGGCAGCAGTGGGAATACTAGTTAAAAATAAGTGGATGAACAGTGTTTGAAAATGGGAGCCAATCAACGAGAGAATAATTAAAATGCATATAGACATATATGATAAAGAGACAGTGATACTCGGAGTATATGCACCAACAGATGATTACCAGAGAGTAGAAAAAGAAAATTTCACGGAACAACTTCAACACCAAATAGAGCTAATCAAGAAGAACGTGGAGATAATTATAACAGGAGACCTTAACGACAGAACCGGAAGAAAAGAAAACAATATAGTGGACATATTTGGAGAGGATGAACAAAAGTTAACGGAGAACATCTGATTGAATCATGTGAACTAAATAACCTAAAAATCACCAATGGAGTCTTCAGACATAAAAATAATCATAAATCAACATGGACGCAAGAAACACGAAAGCTGAAATTGATAATAGACTACATAATAGTTAAAAAAGAGACCACAATAAAGATAAAAGATGTGAGAGTCAGAAGAGGAGTAGAATGTGGAACTGACCATAAACTACTGACGGCAAAAAATGGGCATTAATTGGAAACATAACAGGATCCTTAGGATGGGTAGGGGGTGAAATAGGGAAAGCTTGGAGTTTATCAAATACTAATTATGACAAACAAGTTTATGGCCATATTTAGGTGATTATGTTAATGATGGTAATTTGTAGCAGAAGTTTTACAAAAGAAATGAAGACCTATTTATAGAAACAACATAACTGTATTTTTAATATTTTACATACAATAGAAAAAATCTAATTTCTATGAAAGAATTGGAAATTTGACTATTATATATAATATCTATAAATAATATCATTTCCAAGTTTCCAAATTCTTTCCTAGAAATTATGTAGGTTTTTTCTATTTTATGTAAAATATTAAAACTACAGTTATTGTATGTTGTTCTTGTAAAGAGGTGTTCAAATGTTACTCTTATGAATATGATTCAATTGTATATCTCATGTTGACGTTTTATATGCAAAATTCATAGTTTTCGTTGTTAATAACTCATCAATGCCTTTTTATTCTACTCTATACGTATACATGATATAAAATATTGTACTCGTACTGCCGGCAGATGCATTTTATCCAAGCCGGTCCTGTGAGACAATGAGCAATCAACAGCTGGAGAAAACCGACAACCCTGCGTGTTTATTCTCCATAAGAAAAGCATTGCCGTATCTTACCCGTACTGCACTCTCAGTGTGACATTTTCTATAGACTACAATTTTCCAGGGATCATTTACATTGGAGTTTAGGACAATGGAGTAATGTTCTTTTTACGGATGAGTCAAGATATTGTCTTCATTCATCAGATGGGAGAGAACGAATATGGCGTTGAACTGGAGAGAAACTTGCGGAGTGCGCTTTCAGTCCCCGTGTTAGCCATGGGGGGAGTTCGGTGATGATATGGGCAGGAATATCCCAAGAGGCGCACACTGAATTGGTATTTATTGAGGGTTCGTTGACTGCACACCGGTATATTGAGGAAATTTTAGCGAATCACGTAGTACCCTTTTCTATCTATCTACCGCCGATATATCGGCGATGATGTTCTATGCAAGATAATGCGCGACCCCACTCTGCAATGTGTGTCACGCAATATTTAGAGGAAGTTAGTACATATTAATTAAATAAATTGACTAGCGTGTTTGCCAGATCTGAACCCAATAGAGCACGTTTGGGACATGCTTGGTAGAAATATTACAGGTCGCGAAGTCGCTCCAGCCGTAATTAACAAACTTCGCTTGCCTCTAGAAGAGAAATGGCAAAACATCCAGCAAGATGATATTCGCAATCTCATAGACAGCATGAACTAACGTGTACAGCCGTTATAGAGGTTAGGGGAGGCAATGCGAAGTATTAAGTTATTTTTTAGTAGTTTTTCTTTGTTATTTGCGTACTAGATTAAGTAACATTTAAGTTGTTTTTTTTTTTGTTTTGTTATTGTTATCTTTGTTGCTTTTAACCATTATTTAAATATAGTGCTTCTGGGATGTCGATATGACATTCCTTACATTCCATATCAGTCACCAAAGCCTCCATCGTCGTATTACAAATTGATACAAAAGATAATGGTAAACATAGGAAAAGTCGTAAATTATGGGTGGCAACGTAATTTCGCTCCTAAAAATGAACCAATCCATATTTTCACATGAAACAAAAAAAATAATACTTAGAACGACATGATTGCAACCGAAAAACAAGGTTTTACGAAAATCCGCAAAGGGAATTATTTCACACTATGTTGCAAAATTAGGATAAAAAACCACCTTTCGATTAACCCCGTATAATAAGTCAAATACAAAATTTTATTAAAAAACTCACTATACTAAATTAAAATTTATAAATTTGTACAGCGTGGTAAAAAAATCATCAAAATAGGGCTAAAAATAAAAAAAACTGAATTGAATTTGACCAAAATTTTCTCCGTTGCGTTTTTTTGCATGTGATTGTCTGAGTCTCCGTTTTGCATCTGAGTAAAGGTCTGCTGCAAGCTCAACATTTTTGGAGTTGAAGTAATAATTGCAGTGCATTTTCTTCTTTTACTTGAGTAGGTGGTGCTACTATATAAGAGTGATAATGTATTTTGTTTCTTCTGCTTTTTTTTGTAGAGACAAATCTCCTCTAGTGTTCAAATTTTGTTCGTTTTGTTGAAGATTCTTTACTGGTGTTAGTTAGAACATTGAATTACGTTGCACAGAATTTTGAGCGCACATTGTTGCTTTAGTTTGCCTTGGAAAAATTAAATATATATTGCTCTGAAGTAAAAATGACGAGATAAGAGTCGAATTTAAACTAATTGTAAAGAATAAGAAAATATTGTTTATTTATTTACATAAAAACTTACTTGTAATAAATTATACATAAATGAGTACGCGGACAGCGAGTGCGGCTCATACGCTTGGCGCGTATGAGCCGCACTCGCTGTCTCGAGATGCAAGTTGGTTTTTTCTTTCCCCAGAACATACGACATGGTTCTTTGTACGTATTCAAGTTTTCACCATTTTTAAAAATAAGGAAATACAATAGCTACATCTTCTTTTATATACAGTCCCTGGCCATATTATTATGACCACCCATCGTATTCAAGAAATTTATATTTAAGATTTTTATTTTAGCGTTAATCAGTGGCGGCTCGTGACATCTGCTATAGGGTGTGCTGCATGAACCACGGTCAATATAAAATAATAGAAATAGAATAACATACGAAAACAAAAACAATAAAATTAGCTTTAATACTAATTAATAGTAACTAATAACGACATGCTATAAAAATCTGATTAACTTACATTTATTGCATTTTTCTAAATTGGAAATTAATACGCCGGTCCTTTTTTGTCGCAAACTTTTCGATTACTTTATCGTTAAAGTTCGGTATTGAAGCGATGAACTTTTTTTCTATCGAGAGTGTGGAAAGGGCTGTTAATCTGTCTTCGCACATTGAATTTCTTAAAAATGTTTTGATCCGTTTTAAAGTTGAAAAACTACGTTCAGCTTCTGCTGTGGTCATTGGCGTAGTCACCAGAATTTGTATCAACTTTTTGGTTTCTGTTAATGTGTCCTCTAAATTATTAGAAATTATAAATTTTAGTAAAGGCACTGCACCTTTTAATGTTCTACACTCGATATTGGAATACAAAACTGACAGTTCTGTTCGCAAACGGTTTTTATCAAAGAAGTTATAAGCTGTACAAGTTAAATCCAATTCATTTTCAGGAAACTTATTATTATATTTTTCGAAATGTTCTGAAGATAAAAGTGTTGCGGCAACTAGATGATTTGTATATGCAAACCGTTCTTTTGCATTGTTTATAATAACATCACAAACTTCTAGACAGGCAATACGGTGATCCTGTTGGCTGTTATTTGGGCGTTTCCTTTTTTGGACACTAGGCGCCGCATTTAAATTTGAAGCTTGATGTATGATAGGGTCTATTTTATTTCGGACATTGTTAATACTTTGCTCAAAAACATGTATAGCTTTCTGTGCTTCGGTTGGGTCCATGTTCTTTTTTTGAAGATTATTGTACAAAACGTCAACATGTGGCATAATATAATGAAAAACAGTCAGCCAGAAAGTAAAATTTTGATCTTCCAGAATACGTCTAAGTCCTCTTGCTTCCTTGGAAGTAATAGCATTTGACTCTTCTTCTAGTTGCTCCATACACTCAATAATAAAGTCTCTATATTCGTAAACGACATTTACTGTACGAATATTGAAATTCCAGCGTGTAGGGATTGAACGAGGAATATTTTTTCCAACTATTTGATTTAAGACAGCTATTCTTTGAGGTGAATGACTAAAAAATCCAGGTATATCATGTAAATCTCCAAAAAAATACGCGTACTTGGGAATTAATAGAACATGCTCTTGACATTATTAGATTCAATTGATGGGCGTAACAGTGCACAAAATGAGCAGTTTCATATTTTCTCTTAATTATTGTTTGCACTCCGCCATGTATCCCACTCATAACAGCTGCTCCGTCATAACTTTGTGCAATGAGCTTATTTTTGTTATTCTTTAATATTGGGTCTAAAACATTCAAAATTGTGTTAGCTAAGGTTTCAGCATCATGTTTTTCTGGAAGCAAAAAGTCCAAAACCTTTCAACTGGAGCACCGTTTTTTACATAACGAAAAACAATGACCATTTGAAATTTCATAGAAACATCCGTTGTCTCATCAGCTATCACTGCTAAAAATGGGGCTTCATTGATTTCGTTTAAAATCTCCTCAGCGTATACTTCTAGCATGCAATCCAAAATATCATTTTGTATTGTTTTTGAGGTACCTTTGAAAATTGTCGCATTTGTAAGGTGTTCACTAAGTGTTTTATCAAGTTCAGCAGAAAAATTCACTAAAACCACGAAAAATTCCAGGGTTATCTGATGTTTCAGATTCATCGTGTCCTCGTAAGGCGAGCTCAAAA
This sequence comes from Diabrotica balteata, assembly GCA_918026665.1. Taxonomy (NCBI): domain Eukaryota; kingdom Metazoa; phylum Arthropoda; class Insecta; order Coleoptera; family Chrysomelidae; genus Diabrotica; species Diabrotica balteata. The sequence continues at coordinate 187,975,773 of OU898276.1, forward strand.
GCCCCACAGAATTTTATACAGTCAATTATTTTTGACAAAACATACCTGTTTTTCGTCACCTCTTCATTGTGTTTTTGTATATTTATCCAATAAGCAGAGTCAAGTTGGGCCTGTATATTAAGTTTCCCAAATAATGCAAATCGCATTTCATTGTTCATATGAGTTTGCGTGTTTTCATGCTTCTTTATTTTTTCACTTAAATGCACTAGATCCCGCACTCCTGTCTCGCGCCACAATTTTTCCTCTTTATCTGCGCCGAATAATGCACACGGAAAACAGAAAAAAGCATTTTTTTCGGAACATCCACAAATCCACTGATTTCGTAGATACATGTCTTTATTAAATTTACGCGTATATGTTTTTCCACGGCTTTTACCGGACACTTCAATATTAAGATCAGGCATAGGACGGCCACGTTCTTTTATAATCAACTGTTGTTGATAGTGAAGTTTTTGAAATTTATTTACACCTAATTTAAATTGAAACTCCATTGTTTTAAACACGCTCGAACAAAACAAATTAAACAAAATTGTAACCTAAGAATTTCTAAACACGGCACAGATGCAACGGTCACGAATAACTGTCGTGAATTGCAGCTCGCAAACACATTTCCGAGGCCGTTAATCAGCCGATTGCCGAAGCACATCGGCTAAGATCGCCGTTTGCCTAATAAATGCATTTTAACCGCTGCCAGTGTTTCGGTTGTTATCGACGCGGCTTCACTGGAGCAGCAAATACGTAAAAAGATTGCTTCACTGGAGCACCAAATACGTAAAAAAATTATACGGTTTCACTAGAGGAGTAAATACGTAAAAAAAATAATATTAATCATCGTTGTTGGTGAATTATTATTAACAGTTTATGTTTAATATGATAATATGGCAGATTTGAAATAAAACTATATTAATTATTCTTTAATAATTAAGATTTGCTATGGTTGTTTGGTAGTTCTGCAGCTCAGCAGCACATAAAGAAAAGCCGCCACTGGCGTTAATATATGTCGAATTGACTTTAATTATGGTTTAATACGAATATTAACATTTCAAGTACCTTATTCATCAAATCTTTTATAAGAGTGTAAACATTTCTCGAGTCAAGGTCTAAGGTTAGTGAAAGAGCGCGTATTTTCAGTTGTGCTACCGTTTACTATGGACCGCAAGCAGCGTTTAAAAGACAATGACAAAGACAAGTGTTATTTTAAATTTTTTACCAATTGATAAGTTTTCTGAACATTATTATAACTTAATACTCTATTGTTTTAAATTTGAGGTTTTTTTGTTTAAATAGTTTTTTTTAAATGGGGTTTCAACTTTCCCTTGTTTTAGACATGGGGAAGAAAAAAGATCTGTCACCTAAAAAATTGGTGAAATTAAAGCACTTTTAATGCATGGAAATCTTTCCCAACGCCAAATTGCTTCCAAAATCCAAGTTTACAAGACATCTGTGGCAAATATTGCACGAAAATTGCAGAATGATGTGACCTTAACACCGAAACGTAAAGGTAAATGTGGCAGAAAACAAGTTCTTACACCACGTGGGGCGCGAAATTTAGTCAAGATTATAAAGAAAGATAGATTACAAACAAATAAAACAATTACAGAAAAGCTTGTCGAAGGTTTTTGTCCAAGTATGTGCGTCGAAAATTAATGGAGTTGGGGCTCAAAAACCTACGTCCAGCTAAAAAATTTTCTTACAGAAAATATGAAGAAAAAAAGACTAGCTTGGGCAAAGAAATAAGATAACTTTACTGTAGAACAGTGGAAAGAGGTTTGCTTCAGTGACGAAAGTACCTTTGAAATATTAACCAATAAAGCTCAATATGTTAATATGCTCAATTATATCCAGGAGCTCTTCCATGACGAAAGACCCATGAGTGAAGTTTATACAGACGACCAGCTGACTGGCCCTTTAATCACCAAAGAGGAGATAGAAAAAGCAATATTAAATTCAAAAAACAATAAGGCACCTGGACCAGATGAGATCCCATCAGAAATACTCAAATTACTAGATGAAAGGGGAATTTCAGCACTACACAAAATATTTAATTTAATTTATGAAACTGGCTGCTATCCTCAACAGTTGTTACGCTCTACCTTTATTCCCCTGCCCAAGAAAGTCAATGCAAAAAGATGTGAGGATCACAGACTCATTAGCCTGATGAGTCACACTTTAAAGATATTCTTAAAAATACTACATCAAAGATTATACAAAAAATGTGAATGGGACATCAGTGATTCCCAGTTCGGGTTTAGGCAAGGTTTAGGAACACGAGAAGCAATAGTAGCAACACAGGTACTGGTCCAAAATTGTTACGATCAGAGGAAGGATGTGTTCCTATGCTTTTTAGATTACCAAAAAGCGTTTGATCGTGTCCAACACCATAAGTTAATGCAGATTCTCAAGAAAGTTGATATAGACCAAAAAGACATAAGATGCATTGAAAACTTGTACTGGCATCAAACGGCACAGCTAAAAATAGACAATTCTATATCCAAGCCCATACATATAAGAAGAGGCGTTCGACAGGGATGTGTGCTTTCCCCTCTTTTATTTAACATTTATTCGGAAGCCACATTTCAAGAGTCTTTGGAGGATGCAGAGATGGGAATCAAGGTGAATGGAGTATTGATCAACAACATACGATATGCTGATGATGGTGTCTTAATTTGTGACAACATAGTCGATCTTCAACAACTTGTCACTATAATCGGAGAATACAGTGAGCGAATGGGACTAGAGATTAATACCAAAAAGACCAAATTGATGATCATCTCCAGAAACTTGGATGCACTTGAAAACTCCACCATAACACTGAATAGTAAATCCATAGAAAGAGTGACTAAATTTAAATACCTGGGATCGTGGCTTTTTGAAGACTGGGCATCGGACAGGGAAGTAAAATGTCGCATTGAGCAAGCTCGACAAGCTTTCGTAAAATTCAAGAAGGTACTGACTTGTTCTGAGTTCGATCTTCAACTGAGACTAAGGTTTACTAAGTGCTACGTATGGTCAGTGCTGCTATATGGCGTAGAGGGCTGGACACTCAAAACGAGGGATATAAACAGATTGGAAGCTTTCGAAATGTGGCTTTATCGCCGTATCCTAAAAATACCATGGACAGCGAAAATCACAAATATAGATGTCCTTAAAAGAATAAACCAAGAACGCCAACTTTTCGAAACCATCAAGAAAAGGAAAACGGCGTATCTAGGTCACATCATGCGAAATGAAAAATACCAGTTCCTCCAACTTATAATCGAGGGTAAAATTGAAGGCAAGAGAGGAATGGGACGCAAGAAAATGTCCTGGCTCCGAAACATAAGGCAATGGACAGGGATTAACGACATACAATCTCTGATACATATTGCAAGAAATAGAGAATTAATGGAAAATGTGATCGCTAACATCGATTAGTGGATTTGCATCTGAAGAAGAAAGCTCAATATATTAAACGAAGACCAGAAGAAAAGTATTTAACTGAATGTGTTATTAAAACTGTAAAACATCCAACAAAAATAATGGCGTGGTCTACCATTAGCTGTAAGGGACTTGATAGACTTGAAATAGATAAGGGGATAATGCGATAAGATCAATACATATTAATATGACAGAATAGACTGATATCTCAAGTACATGAATGGTTTCCTAATGAGGAATGCATATTTATGCAAGATGGAGCACCATGCCATACTGCAAAATTAGTGAAAAATTCCTGGTTGAGAATGGTATTCCTCTCTTGGACTGACCGGGAAATTCTTTTGACCTTAATTCCATACAAAATATTTGGGAACTTCTTAAACGGGAAATTTCCAATGAAAAAGTCACAAACAAAATTGTTTTAATTGAAAAACTAAAATATCATTAGAACCACAACGAAAAACTGAAGCAAAGTGCCTTGAAAGTATGCCAAGACGGGTACAAGCGGTAATCAAAGTCAAAGGGGGTTCAACAAAATATTAAAAATTATATAAATATGTAATCTCAAATGTTTTATTGCTGTTTGTTATTAAATGTATTATAATTAAAACATTTTACATTAAAAAATTGAATTTCAAAATAAATTTCTAAACAAAAAGTTGTGAAGAAGTCGATTTTTTAAAAAATCATAGGTGGTCATAATAATATGACCAGGGACTGTATATATTTTAAAATTTAACGTTTATCTTATCCTTAAACAAAAAAAAACTATTTTTTAGATACCACAGTTAAGGATCAAGAGATCGAAACCAATTTAAGCCTATTATCCAAACTTAGACGGAATAATTCGAATATCGAGATTGAGTTTGAACAAAACACACCGGAACATAGATCTTATAAACCTCGATCTGTGAAATCTATAGTGCTTAAAGATCTAAGTGTACCAGTAATTAAAGTTGATGCTTTGGAAGAAGAGTGTAATAGATTGAGTCAGGAAAATAAGAATATTAAGGAGAAGTTAAAGAAATTACAAGAACAGGCTGCTAGTTTACCGTCTCTAACGGATACTACAGGAACAAGTAAGTTAATTTAAGGATGCTGTTCCGAGAATAATTTTATTATTTTTATCTCTGTTATTGTGTAATTTTTAGTAGTAATCTACACTTGAGGGCAAAACAATCGACTCAAAAGCGATATTTGAGATTACACCTTCTGTTTTAATGTAAGAAGTATGAAAATAACAAGATGTAATGTGCAAATAGTAACTTTATTATTGAACTTACAAAAACTGCTATTTCATTATTTGGAAGAAACATTATAAAAACAATATGCAATACGAACAGAGTTTCTCAATTATTCATCATTGGAACTATCCCAAGAAAGACGTAGTGAACAGAGAAATCATCAATTACAAAATTAATTTTTTTGTTTTTCAGTATCTGATATACCACCCCTATTCCTAATTACACTTTCCAATCGATTTCGCATTGATCGGATGACTTTTCTAATAAATTTTTGAGGCATTGCTTCCCATTCATCATTAAGCGCAGCTCTCAATTCCATTGGTTCTTTTTGCATGATTTCTGCTCCGGACCCTTCATTTAAGCTCATCCTAAACATGCTCTATTGGATTTATGTCCGGGCTCAACGCAGGCCAATTTATTGTCGGTATACCGAACTCAGTCAGATAGGTGGTGGTGACTCGTGCGGTATGACATCATGCAATAAAATAAAGGCATTATCAATAAACCCCGCGTATGGAACCACATGTTCCTACAAAATATGTCTGATGTAATGATCCGCCGTTAAACCTCCTCCACGTCCCCCACCAGGCACGAAAACCAGCTCGGTTTTCCCATCCACGGAAATGCCTGCCCAAAACATACAAGAACCGCTTCCGTATGACACAATTTCTCGTATACAACATTGATCAAATCGTTCCCCTAGCCTTCTATAGACTCGACGGCTCTTGTCGTTGCCATGTAGGCAGATCCTACTTTCGTCGGAGAATAATACCTGACTCCATTGATAGTCGTCCCAATCCAGATGTTCTCGAGCAAATTCTAGTCGTCTTTGCTTCTGGGCTGCAGTTAGCTTAGGACCAGTAGCTGCCCTTTTTGGTGTCAGGTTGGCTGCTTTCAGTCTCCTTCTGACTGTCCAAACGCTGTTAACCACATCTCGGACTTCTCTAAGCTCTAATTTGAGATTAGCACCAGTCAAATGTCGATTTCTCAGATATTTAGATACAAGAAATCGATACAAGGTCTCTCTGTTGTTATTCGTTTACGACCTCCTCTTTGTCTGCGGACATGATCACCAGTATCTTGGTACCGACGATATACTCGGGACACAGCAGATTGGCTTAAATTTAGTCGATTTGCCACGGCTCTCTGGCTCAGGTCTTCTCTCAATAATGCTACTGCTTGAGCTGCTTTGATGGATGTGGTATCCATTTGTTATGAAGTTACGAACTTAACTGACTGATGTATTATTGGGTTGCTATGGAAATTGATGCTTACGATGTTAACCAAATGTGTTAAGTGGGTGCGTGTCGATTTCAATGGGTCAAATTATGACCCCCTCTCTACGTGTTGCATTATTTATTTGTAATACGTCATCCGATTTACAAAAAATCAAAACTTTTTTCAAACTCAATAATGAGGTTAATAATTGTACACTAAATATTTTTAAATTTACACCTTTCTGATTGAAACAGGAGACGTACTTTCGCAAAATAATTTTGAGTCGATTTTTTTGCACTCAAGTGTATATCTAAGTTGTTTTTTCACTATATATTAAAATTGAATAATTTTTTAAAACATATTCTTTTTGTTGCCAGATATACAACCAAAATATATTATAGATTTGAGAGATATTAGAGACTTATGCCGAACTTGTTTATTAAAATCTAAACATCTAACGCCTATTAACGACAAGATTACTTTACCAAATGCAGAAGCAACTGAGATACTGATATCAAAAGCTCTCGAATCGATATTGTCTACTCCAGTAAGTATTTCATATCTATATTTTACATATTGAAATTTTATTATATATATTTATATATATATATATATATATATATATATATATATATATATATATATATATATATATATATATATGTTTCAAAAGTATTCAGCAAGTGAATTCAGAGGTTCGTTTGCTCATTTATGTTATGAATTGATATAAGGTTGAATGCTTGAATAAATACAAATATAAATAAAACTACAAATTGGTCAACCTATGGGGCATTAATGTTAATGGCAACAAGTTAAACCGACATAGTGATTATAGCGAGCACATTCGAGGAACTGCAAATTATGATGGGGGAACTAGCAGGTAGCTCCCAATACGTCGGTCTAAAAATGAATATGAAAAAAACATGGACGTATAAACATAGATGGACACAGCAATAAGATACCTGTAACACACAATGTTTTGAAGCTTCGATAGAATGTGATGCTTCCGCAATGAGCATAAGCGTGCTTGAATTTTTACTCGCGGGTAATTATTCAGATTTTAAAAATTGAAAGTAGTAATAATGTATAAAAACACGTTCAAAGAATTTAAAAAAACGAGAGTTTAACTATTAAAAAATCACGTCTTTATAGAAAAATTAAAATACAATTTTATTTGCTTTAAAATTAATACAATAAAATATAGTTGAATTCAAGTTAATTTTTAATAGATATCAAAATAATGCTACAATAAAAAATCTTTATGTTTTCTCCTAAATTTGCTACCAAAATAGTTCGATCGTCAATATTATTTGGAAACCTACATAGAAAAATAAATGAGTTTTATTCATTTCACTAATTTATTTGCATCCATGAGAAATATTAGATTAAAAAGGTACTAAATAGATCTTTTTTAATCAGATGATGTCTACTTACAATTTAAAAGTGTCTACTAATTTCATGAACTTACATCTTATTTAATACATTAATGAACAGGAATAAACCCAATGGTACGCCTATTAAAATGTAAACAAACACGCTTCCTCATTTCCTCATCTTAAATAATGTAAATTGTATGTACTTACAAATGAAATGAGAGATCGGGATGTAAATATTTCGTTTATTTTATTTCACTTTTCACAAATATCACTCAAAATACAGCCAAAATATCGAAAAACAACTTTAAGTAAAAAGTAAACAAACATGGAACAGCATTTGAAGTTTGACGTAGATCCATAAGACAGAGAAATGTAAACAACCGTTGCCATTTATAAATAGTTTTCAGTGCTTCTACATATAAAATGATTGATATCTATTATACGCTATTATTAAATGATAATGCACACTATGTGCACACTTTATATTTTGATTACAATTAAATATATTAATATAACCAATAAATTATTATTTTGGTTTGATAGCACCTGTAGAGTATAAATACGGAGTAATATTTTCAGCGACTCGCGAATAAGAAATTTTAAAATAAAACGTGACAACAGTTGAAGGTGCTGAGAATGTGATCTATTCAAATAATTTTGACTTCACAATTTTATGTAAATAACTGAGTCCATCTCTGTTTATACGTCCATGGAAAAAAACAAAAATAATGACAAACACAGATGACCCCAGACGTATAACTATAAATGGCAGTGAGATAGAACAAGTCCAGGAATATATCTTCTTCTTTAAGTGCCGTCTCCCAATCGGAGATTGGATATCATCATCACTATCTTTACTGTATCTACTGCTGCTCTAAAGAGTTCTATAGAACTGCATTTAAGCCAGTCCCTTAAATTTTTCAACCATGACACTCTCCCTCTTCCTGTACTCCTTCCTCCTCTCATCTTTCCCTTTATTATCAGCCTTAGCAGTTCATATCGCTGTCCCCTCATTACGTTTCCCAGATATTGTAACTTTCTTATTTTTATTGTGCTTATTATTTCGCAATGTTTGCCCATTTCTCGCAATACTTCCGTGTTAGTTTTCTTTTGTGTCCATGCTATTCTAAGCATCCTCCTGAACCACAATTCAAAGGATTGTAACTTATTTATGTGTTCTTGCTTCAATGTCCAGCTTTCAAGTCCATATTGCAGTATCGAAAACACATAGCATCACAGTGCTCTTACTCCCAGTTCTAATCTAAGATCTTTGTTGAAGAGAATTGTTTTCATTTTTACAAACGCATTTCTTGCTATTTCTATCCTAGCTCTTATTTCGGTTGTTTGATCATTATTGTCTGAAATCCAGGTTCCTGTTCCATTGACGTTTCAATTTCCACTTCGGAAACAAAAAACAAAACAAAAAAGTTACCTGAATTTCACCAAATGTTATTTTTTTTTCTTTAAAATTTCTGGACTTGGAACTGGACTAAAGATTCAATGTCACGCAAAACACTGCATCTCACACTGCGAAATAGCCTGGATTGGCTTTGGACAAACAAAAAAGGAGGATGGAAGCTGTTCACTGGGACGCAAACTTTGAAAACTCGGCTTCTTAAAACTTGGAACACAACTGGAACGCAACTGGACACAATGGAACCATATGGTTATCCTTCTAAGTTGTTGGAAACGCCGTTTTGCAAATCTCTTAGATGAGAGACGGCATAAAAACAAAAACAGAGATTACTCTTTCAAAGACTGACACATTACATTCGAGTTCACTTTTTTACAACAAATTTGCCGGTTTTTTAACGCCGACCCACACCGAGTGTTGTCTCTTCAAAAATTCTTCTAAATTTCACTTAAACTGTAACTATTAACTGCTCACCAAACTACATATTTCTATAACAAAAGACGAAAAATGAAAAAACTCGAAACCAACTGCCTTTGACAGTGGCTCCAGCGAGAGTAACTTCATAATCCTCAAAAATCATTCGCCTCCCCGCATAACATTCCCATCAACCCAAGTGGATATTTACTTGAAGCGCAATACATCTCAAAGTGGCTCACGATCAAAAGAATACCGAGGAAATACGCATCTGCGATATATATAAACAAATTTTAAAATGTGTTTATTATCGACTCAAGCGATGCAAAAGGATTTAAAATACTTTTTCGGTGTTTTACCTTATACAAGGTGATTTGAAATGCTACACAGCTAATAACCCAAAGTGGTTGATGCTGTTATCAATAAAATAAAAAGTTCTCTGTAATGTATGCTTTTGAAACTATAACCTGACAATCGTATTGAATTTAGAGTATAGTTAATTATTTCGATGCATAATCTTTTACGTAAACAAAAACAAAGCAGGATTAAATTATCGATAACAAGACCTGTACGTTATTTTTCTTTTATTGTTTCTGGTTCTAAAGCTGGTAACTTCTGATGCATACTATTATTGGTTGTATTGCATGTTCTAGTTTAATAGAGTTTAATGATTTAAGTTCCATACCATCCATTAAGATCCAGATTTAAATTTACAGTTCTATACGAATTTTAGTATGAAATAGTAAATTAGATAAAATAAGTAAAATAAGTATTAGATGAGATTGTATTGTTATTACATCCTCTTATTTTCAGCTTGCAGTCTCTGACAATGTTCCGAATCAAATTTGTGAAACCTGCAAAAATCAAATAATTTTCATAGCTACAATTCGTTATGCCTTCGAAAAGGCTAATTCGATCTTACAGTTATATTCTACTGGTAATCTAGAAAAACAAGCAATCAACAAACAAAACACTATTGAAAGAGATAATACTGAAATCAATATTTTACCACAATGCAAAGTAGAGGAGGAAGATATATTTGAGGAATATATAAATGATGTGCAGAGTCCCGAAGAAATTGATTGTGAATTGGAAGACGGTGTCAATGAAGATCTGGTTTCAGATGATCCTCTTGAATCTGACAAAAGCCTGATGTATGTGTCGAAGGTGGAACCACTGCTGCTACAAACAGATATTAGCATCGAGGACCCTCCTAGTAGACCCAAGTCTCCAAGATACTCAAAAACACGAAAATTTAAAAGTCGTATTAGCCACACATGCCCCATTTGCTACACAGTTCTACCTCTAGATGACTTTATTTCTCACATCACCGGCCACAAGGCGCTGCAAAAGTACTTACGCGGTCCAAAGAACATACGTAAAACTCTATACCAAGCCTCCCCTCGTGCTGATACAGGTTTGTTGGGGAGCGAGGGAGAAATATTGCATATCTGTTACATCTGCCAGAAGCAGTTGAAAGCGGCTGAATATGTCATTCACATGAATCAGCATTTTGCTACTGATCATTTCAATTGTGATAAGTGTGGTAGAGTTTTCAAGAGAAAGAAGTTCCTACTGTCACATATGGTAGTTCATAATGATGATCCCCCTTACAAGTAAGTAATGTCAAATTTACCCAACTTTTGGATTGGACTGCCTCAGATGTAGCATTTTCAAACCGAATAAACCCATCCTATCTTATCATTTTTTTGTCGATGTGTAGATGACCAGCATTTTATTATTCTTTTGCGATTTTGCTTTAAAACCAATGTTTCAGAGATTGATAAATATACATCAAAATAATCTATCTCTTAATAAAAAGTTATAAACAAGTATCATCATCATCTTTGGCTCTACAACCCTGGGTGGGTCTTGGCCTGTTCAAGAATTAGTCTGCATTCCTCAAGTCATCTTCGACTTGAGTTTTGAATCTAGATCTTGTTCTGCCTCTCCTCATGGTTCCTACTGGCTCTTTATAGAATATCTGTCTTTGGGGGTCTCCAGGGTCCATTCTTTCAAGGTGTCCTAACCACCTTAGTCTATTAATTTTAATAGACCGGACGATGTTGCATTTTTTAGTGTAAAAACATATATATAAATATTAATAGACTTAATATATATATATATATATATATATATATATATATATATAATATATATATATATATATATATATATAAGGATCACTCAGACGAGTGGTGGGTTCTTATATCGGTCTCTAGGTGGAGAAATAAAAGACAAAGTTGATAGGCTACTTTATCTATTTTGAAGACGTGTCGCTTTCGAGTTTTGAAAGCATCATCAGTTCATCTAAAAAAGTACAATATGAGAACCACACAATCATGGAAATGATGTTAATTGTTACCTTAAAAAGACATGTGGCAGTCAATGTTATTAACAATAATGTGAATGAAACTAAGTATATGGACATAATACGCTGATTTTGTATAAACAATTAAGTAACTAACAACATATATGAACTTATAAAATTAGCACAGCAAATGACCATGTGGTCTAAAGTAAATTAAATGTTATTTAATGTTAATTAGTGAGCAAGAACCAAGAAAATCATAGATAACTTCCAACTATTTTCCAAATAATTATTGTTAATAACATTGACTGCCACATGTCTTTTTAAGATAACAATTAACATCGCGTCCATGATTGTGTGGTTCTCATATTGTACTTTTTTAGATGAACTGATGATGCTTTCAAAACTCGAAAGCGAAACGTCTTCAAAATAGATAAAGTAGCCTATCAACTGCCCAATTCTCAGTAAGGCAAACTCATGATCAGATGGTCAATGTCTTGCTGCGGTATTCTGTATAACTCCATTGAAAGGTCCTCAATTAGTTGTTGTCTTGCACTGAATGCAATATTTTATTGTAAAATGCGTCTGCCCAATATGTTCCATACATGCTGAATTGGGTTTAAATCTGGCAATTGTACAGGCCATAGTAAATTCTCAATCGAGGAATGTTCGCACGACCCTGACAGTATACGGAAGCGCATTGTCGTGCATTCATTGAAATTGGGGATCAGCTTGTTGTGCAAAGGGTACAACAATAGGTTCGAGAATAATATTGCGGTAGTCTGTTGCACAGCCCTAGCACCAAGAAAATCATGGATACAAGACGTCTCAAATAAGACAACACATATGCGGAAACGAAATTTAAAATAAACAAGAACTTAAGGAAAGTCAAAGAAGATAATGCGGAAACTCTAACTATTGACCAAAAATGGGGAAAATTTCAACATACCCTTGTGTCAGTTGGAAAAGAAACCCTCAAACCACTTGGAGAAAAAACAAAACCTTAGTTGATAGTAGAAATTCTTGAACTTATGGAAGAACAAAGAAAACATAAAGCTAAAGAAATGAATAAATATAAAGAAATTTAGAGAAACATTAGAAAGAAAATTCGAAAGGCAACAGAGAGGTGGCTCTCCGACAGATGCAAGGAAATAGAAGATCTGGATAAAAAGTATGATAGCTTAAATTTACACAAAAAAATCAAAAAAATGACAGGTTCTAGAAAAAGTACAAAAACGAATATCCTTAAAAATGATAAAGGAGATATTATTACTGATATGAAGGAGAAATTATGTCACTGGACCAATTACATCCAACAACTATTTAATGATGAAAGAGAAAAACTCATTAGAAATCACCGAGGATACCGGACCCCCAATATTAAGAGAAGAAGTCATCTATGCCATCAAAAAATTATTAAAACTCATCGATGAAGATGTTATTGATGTGATGGTTGAACTCTTTAATCTAATATATCAGACTGCCACAATCCCCAGACAATGGCTGCAATCGACCTTTGTAGCAATTCCCAAAAAGCCAAGTGCAACAACTTGCTCAGATCACAGAACAATAGCTTTTTGAAGTGTAGACTTTGAAGGCATTTGATAAGGTTCAACATAAAAAGCTTGTAGATATATTAAAAAGCAAAAATATTGACAGTCGTGATATGAAAATTATATATTAATTTATATTGGAATCAAACTGCCAAGGTAAGAGTTGACAGCTAGTACACCGAAAATATCAAAATACAGATAGGAGTCCGCCAGGGTTGCGTGCTGTCCCCACTACTTTTCAATGTCTACAGTGAAGCGGTATTTCAAGAAGCGCTCTCAGACTCAATAGAAGGTATATCTATCAATGGAGAAGTTTTGAATAACTTACGTTTTGCAGACGATACAGTAATAATGACGGATAACAACAATGATTTACAGAACGTAATGCAACGCCTTAATAAACGCTGTCATGAGTACGGACTGAAGAAAAATTTAAAGAAAACTAAATGCATGATCATGACTAAATCTGCACATGCAAATATCCAATTGACTATTGAAGATACTGCAATTGAGAGTATTAATAACTATAAATACTTAGGAACATGGATAACATCAGTTGTAGACCAAACCTAAGAAATTAAGACACGTATTGAAATAGCACGTACATCATTCATTAAACTTAAAGTTTTTTTGGTGTCGAGATATAAGGTTAGAACTACGTGTAAGAATGCTTCGATGTTACGTGTTCTCTACTCTTCTTTATGGTTTGGAAGCGTGGACACTAAAACAAGTCCATCTGAATAAGTTGGCTGCCTTTAAATTTTGGTGTTACAGAAGATTCCTACGAATATCATGGATTCAAAGAATGTCAAACGTGGAAGTAACTAGAAGGATAGGAAATGAGGCGGAAATAATATTAACTATTAAAAGACGAAAACTTGAGTACCTAGGACATGTGATGAGAGAAAAAAAAATACGCATTATTACAACTTATTATGCAGGGCAATATCCGAGGAAAGCGAAATGTGGGAAAAGAAGAATATCCTGGCTTAAGAACTTAAGGGAATGGCTTGAATGCAGTAGTGCAGAACTTTTTAGAGCGGCAGTCCGCATAACCATGATGATTTCCAACCTTCGATAGAAGATGGAACTTGAAGAAGAAGTCTGTTGCATTTAGAAACCGTTCCGGACAAACGAGATTGGTTCTGACACAAATAGTGATGGCACTCCATACTATATATTGCCGCTTTGCTGTATATGAACCTTCTGAACGGTGGCAAATCGTTCAGCATTGTCAGATCGTCTCCAAATTCTTGTCCGCATCTGGTGCAAATCCAAATCGGGACTCATCTGTGAACAAAGTAGAGGGTCCCATTCACGTCTAACGCAATTTGCGTGTTCTTGTGCCCACTGAAGTCGATGAGCACATAGACATCGAAAATCAAGTACCAATAAAGAAATATTATTTTTTATCTTATAGATAAAAACACATATTGAAGTTGTGTTAAATTCTTTATAGCCATTCTCATGAGCATTGCCGTCCAAGTTGTTATAATATTCGGCAAAACAAAAAAATTCAAACAAAAAGATTCAAAACATAAATTTATTTTTGTATTTGTGTCAACATTGATTTAAAGCTATTAATATTGGTGTCCCCTGGATTATTTTGATGTATATAGTAAGTAATTATCTAGTTCATTTTTATTCTCTTTTCATAGATTCTTAAACCATTCTGTGACGATCGTGTGATTTTTTATCATGTAAAGACATTTTTAAGATACAATAAATGTATAAATACATCGCTCGTAATGTTTTCTTCGTAAACTTCACAAATATCACGACGATTATTAGTTAATTTCTCAGCTTCGAAATTAGAAAGCATAAACACTTCTGACCTTTTCTATAACGACTTGCGATTTCTTTCTGGCGAATATAGATGCCTTTCAAAACAATGCTTTAAACACATACTTAAAAGTAGTTTCTTAAATCAACTACACTACATTACTGACCCACTTTTTGTACTGCTTGGTCATAGGAACTTGACATTTCAGGTGTGCTACTTGCGGTAAAGGTTTTGTTATCGAAATAAACTACAAATGCCATTTGCTGACCCACAAAGACGATGAACTGCCATACACGTGTCCAGAATGCGACAGGAAGTTTTCAAATCCTACCCATCTCAAACGTCACATGACTATCCACACAGAAAATGTCAATTATTCGGACAAATACAAATATAAAAGGTAAGAATGACATGAAACTCTTTGTTGTTTAAGGGTTTTGATCTTTTTAATAAGCTTCCTCAAACAGTTAAAAATTGTTCATCTTTACAAATGTTTAAAAACAAATTAATGAACCATATTAAAACCACCAATAGTTAGGTAGTTGTTTTGTTGTCATGTTTTATGTTTTATATTATTGTTTTATATTTTTTAATAAGTGTAGATACTATATTTTAAGTGTAATTGTTATTTTTATCTTATATATGAATGTTATAAATTGATTAATTTTGTATGTATTAGGGCTTTCCCTATTTTTGAATAAATATACTTCTTCTTCTTGAATGGAGTGGTTTAAAAGAAAACGTATTCGTTTAGGGTCTATTAAGAACAAGAGTCTTTTAAACACTTACACTTAAAAATTGATTTGTCTATATTTAGAAATACTGTTATATTCGCCCTATTATTATTTTTTTTAATTTTGGAATTACCGTTTGACATATTAAACGGTACTCCTGTATGTATTTATTATAATTTGTATTTTTCGTCCAAATCTAGCACTGTCTGATTTGGATTCTGTCAGATGAACAATTGCTATCAGAACTTTTTGAATTGATCGTAAATTTTTTCGTTCAAGGTGCACATATTGCCACCAAAGCGTCAACACATTAAAAAGCCTTAACAGTCATGTCTGCAAGAACCCCGGTTTTTATAGATGTAAGTACTGTCAGAAGGTGTTTGAAACCTCGACAGCTCGGATTATACATATTAGTTCGCTTCACAATTCCACTAAGAACACGCCCGCCTTTTGCAAGAAATGTAACGTTACCGTTATGGATATAAATACCCATAAGAGCTCGAAGCACCCTAGAATAAAACATCTGTGCACTGTATGTGGGTCTTACGTTTGGAACATTTATGCGTGAGTATAATTATTTATTTACTATAGGAAAAATAAAACAATGAAACATATTTGTCAAAAGCATAATTTTAAACCAACCTTTTTTAATACTCACTTTCTTTAGACTCTTTTTAGTACCCTGGTACAGTATTGTACGAATTAATGTGAACAAACAGAATTACTTTGTAAATATGATTTATTTAGGTCAAAGGTAAATTTAGGTACACTTACATGGGATTTTTTCATTAATTAGTATTTAATATGTCTCCCTTTTACTTTTATGACTTCCTGGAGTTTCTAGGCATGGAATCCACAAGTTTTTTTGCAATTGTTTGTGATTGCTTTATCTCTAAACCACACCTTAATCACTGCTTCCACCATTTTTGTGTTTGTCGTACAGTCAAATTTTTGCAGTTTAGCCTTACATATTGCCCACAAATTTTCAATAGGATTAAGGTCATGTGAATTCCCAGGCCAATCAAGAAGGGTAATATTAACCTTGATTTTATCTGATTATTATAACCTTCGATACATGGCACGGAGCTGAATATTGTTGAAAAATTGCAGTCCCTTCTATTTGTACTTTGTCAATCTCTATAGCTAAGCGTTGCCCTAGCATGGCTTTGTACTTTTCACTGTTCATCATACCTTCAATAGGAATAAGAGTGCCAGTTCCTGAGTATGAAAAACGGACCCAGAACATTTTTTTGGTGGATGTTTAACTGTTTGGTTAATATGGCTAGCTGAAAGTGACTCATTGGTTGCCTTTCGTACGAATTTTGATCGCTGGCCCTGCACTAGGAAGTGGGTCTCCTCAGAAAATAACACCTTTCTCCAATCTTCTGCACTCCAATGAGCATATTTTTTTGTCCAATTTAGTCTTTTTTTCATCATAGGCGCTGTCAGAAGTTGTTGTCAATTCAACAACTGGTTGAGTTGACCCTACATAGGTTAAATGGTCCTGAGACGAAGTGTCTTCGAGGACCAGGATAACAACTGGTTGAGTTGTTATCAACAGATCCTCGAAAACACTTCGTCTCAGGACCATTTTACCTATGTAGGGTCATACGTCACCATGTTACCAATTCCAACGTAACTTAAACATCATAATTTGTAACAACATATAATGTAAAACAATTGTAAATTTATATCATTTAAAGGGTTTTGACCCATATATTTTGGTGGCTCATAGCATGTATACCTCGTTTACACTGATGATGGATTTAACAATCCGAAAACGTTTTATAATTTATTTGTGATAGCCCGTTTGGGCATTTTATTATATACGTTTTATAAATGATTTGAAATAAATTTTTTGTGATATATGGTATACAGCCAGCTACAGGAACTTAGTTTCCTAGTGGATTTTTTGTTTCTATCTATTGATGAAGTTTGCTTTCGTGCAAAAGAAAGGCGTCATCTCGAGGAGTAGTCTTCCATTTTCTTCCACATTTTCCTTTTCGCTGCACTTCAACTGACCCTGTTTCCTTTTTTTGTTTAATTATTATGTTTACTGCACCCAAACTTACACAACACTCCTTTGCTATGTCCCTCTGAGTCATTGGTGTATGCTCACTAAGTGTCATGATCCTTTTTCTTTTCCTAGGAGTGATATCCATATTAAAAAGTTAAACCTGATTGCACAGTTAAATCAATGACAATAACACCAACTTGCACATAACCTGAGATACAACAAAATATAATAATGATATACAAAGCATTGTATATATCTCTTGTGTTTCTTTCGTGTTTCTCTTGTTCTTCTTTCTTTTTTAAGGACTGCTCGGATGTAATTGTGAACACTATTCCATCCCTCCGCACTTTCCGTCATCTTTACGATCATCTCTCTTACAGTCGTTCATACCTATTTCTTTAATATATTCTGTTTCTCATTCTGTAACAATGTCGGAATATTCGCAGTATAGGCATTTATCTGCATCTGTCTTTCTGAACCTATGAAGGTACGCCCTAAAACAGGCAATCTACCCAGTCCTTTAGGCTCGGGATCAGCATCATGGTCCACTGGGCAACATTTTCCTAGTTGTTCCACTCTTCTTGCCATATTTTCATTGATCTTTCCCTTTCTTCTTTTTTTATGACTGTTGTCAAATGCTCTCTTCTCTCATAGAGATGTCTATTTTCTACTGCTTACACATGTAGAGGAACACACAACCCGTGATAGTCCACAAGGCCGCCACAGATACAGTTCTGTAGGCGCATGCTGCTCGCAACAGACTCGTTCTGTATAATTTTGTCATAAGCCTAATATTAGATACCTATATATAAATATAATGAAAAATATTATTAATTATTGTGTTATTATACAATAATTATTGTGTTCTACACATTTAAAGTGGTAATTTAATTAAACATACATTAGGTTTTGGATTTTTTGTATTGCGTGTGAAAGGCAAGTTACATTTTTATACTATTCATTATATATTTTTTACTTTATATGCCCTGGAGGGGGTTTTAACTCCCAAAACCTCTCTGGGTGCGCCACAGATTCTGAGCCCCACAACCATCAGCCACTAAACGGACTTTCTCTGCTCCGTTCATCAAAATTAAGTTTATCAATGTATGCATTCTCTGTCCATATAAAGATTTTACTGATTCAGGATTAAGTGGGAACTTTGAATTTCCAGTTACAACTGCAAAATTGTACAAATTTATTTGTATATTAAAATAGCAAGCCTGGTTTGGAATCTTTGGTAGTGGTAGATTCTTTTGGCAATCAGAAAAGAAAATATTGCTACTGTGCGATTGTCTTCCCTCAATAACTCATAAAACACTTTACTAAACTTTACTTTTACGCAGTTTGTGTACGCGCTGTTCTGTCATTATCTTTATTTTTTCTTGTGGGTTTGAGAATTTTTTCATTTTTTCTGTAAATTTGAGACATTGTGAACGTACATAAACTTTTGGTGATATAAAACCAATGTATTGTCGTACAAAAATATTTTTGCGTCTTACTTTTAGATGTTCCTCAGTTGTAGACTTATACATCTTCCACAGTTTCGATATATTTAGTTCACAAGGCAAATATCGTCTAACAAATTTTTTATTTCTGAGATAATGAGTTTCCCCCCTTTAGTAATATATTCAATGAAATACGTTATAGCTTGCTTTTTACAACTTGATTTTTGTGTTCTGTCACCCCCTCTTCTTTCTGCTGACAAAAACTCCCGTTTTATGATACTCCTTTAATTCGTTTTTTTTTTCAATAGCCAGTATCGCTTCTTCTTCTTTAAGTGCCGTCTCCTTTAAGAAGGTTGGCTATCATCACGGCTATCTTCACCTTTGACACTGCTGCTCTAAACAGTTCAACAGAGTTACAATTGTACCACTGCCTCAAATTGTTTAGCCAGGATACACGTCGTCGGCCTATGCTTCTTCTGCCCAGTATCTTTCCCTGTATAATGATCTGCAGCAACTCATATCTCTCACCTCTCATGACATGACCCAGATACTGCAATTTTCTTATTTTAATTGTATTTAATATCTCCTTTTCCTTGTTCAGTATCCAGTATCGCTACGAATGTTTTTTTACAAACAGGAATTGATCCTCTTGAAGTGTTGATGCCGTACTTAACACTGACTGTTTTTGGTTTATTTAGAACGTTTTCTTTAATTTTCGTACCGGATCTTTTTGGATTATTTGTCACGCAGTGCTTCAATGCAAATATGTCTAAATAGGATTTCGATGGTTTGCTAAGATAGTTAGTTTTCGTTGAATTTTCTGATATCGGTCATTGTCAACGAGGAACATTGATGAATTTTAGTGTGATGAGCGCACATTTATAATTCAGGAAGGCATCGTCGAAAATACCTACCTTTACCTGCTGGACTTGGTTCAATAATAATGTTATTCATGTTTACAATGTTCAATTATTATTCATGAGTACTATTTCATAACGTATGTTTACCACGTTTGTGGTAGTCGCATCCGGATTGGTTTAAAGGCAAATGTCTGCCTTTGCACGTAACAAGTGTACACAATTGTCTGCTTTTGCAGAGGCTCTCAGGCTAAATTTCAACTGTGAATAATGCCATTCAAATGTCTGTTTATCAACATAAGGGTCAGATAAACGAACTTCTATCAACGTTTTTATATGGAATCCATATATAACTCGATTTTTTTTAAATGTCAAATTTCTGGTTTTGCTTCATACGCTTCATATATTGCGAGCTATTTCTTTTGGAAAGTTATAAAAAAGCATACTTTTGTAAAATATACATGTTTTAAAATTTCCTTTTTATTATAGGCACATGCATAGACACAAAGGATCGAGAAACAAAGGCAAAGGATCCCTCACCTATCACTGTCCAGTTTGCCGTAAGCAGTTTTACCACCGTAACGTGCTGAACAAGCACGTCCTGATCCACAGCAGTGAAAAACCATTCATGTGCAGCTTCTGTGCGCGGACGTTCAATAACCAATATAATCTACAGGTGCACGAGAGAGTCCACGTGGGAGAACGCAGTCACGTGTGTACGTTCTGCGACAAGGCTTTCCTAGAGAAGTCATATCTGAACAAGCACATGAAGACACACAAAAAGGGATCTTGTCAAAATAATTTTTACAGTCCTGGTCCTGACATTTTGCAGGATGATGGGGAATAGATTTAAAATAAAGTGGATGTTATTTTTGATAATTCTTTATTCTTCCAGTCCTTTCCAAGATTATCTAATTGTTCTGTAAGGGTGGTTAAGTACCATCGTTTATATACAACAAGTTTTAATTGAAGGTGATTCATTGGCAAAATCGCACTTAAAGCGAGCAACCTATAATCCCCCTTATCAACTTTTGCACAGGAGTACCAAAACAATATTTTAAATATTTACTATTTATTTAAACACATAAGTAATTAGGTAAAAATTATATCTAAGACCGATATAATTATTAAATTATTATGTGTGTTTTGACAGGTATCTTATAGTTTTCTAACAAAATTAAGTAAAATTTTATTGGTATTATAGAGTGCCTAATACAGTACTTCAAAAAACAGAAAACTTTGCAAAATAATTATTATATTTCATTTATATAGAAGGAGAACTATAAAGCAAAGAAATAATTACCTAAGTTATGCTTATCAAGTTTCAGACTCCAGCGAATCTTCCGAAGAGGAATCCCTAGTCACACTTATGTCTATTATTATTTTGTCGAAGAGTGTCTATCATCCCGTCCAATCTCCACATGTTCTCTTCCTTGATTACATGCGCTACGGCTTTAGTCCAATCTTCTTTCCGTGTCTGTTCCATTGCGAGTTCTAACAAACGTTCGACATCAGAAATTTTATGCCACGTTTTCACGAGCTACGTAACCCTTTACTTGAGCCCAGATTAATTAAATCGCTTATTGTATCAAGGGAATAAGTCCGCATCAGTACGAATTTAAAGTGAGATATACATTTTGTTAAACCAAAGTCGACGGATCATTGAGTCTATACGGGAAATTTGTATCTCTCTCCATACACACCATCTCCAAAATAAGCAGACGTGTAAAAATAGGATGGGCAGTATTCGGAAGACTCATCTTCTTCTTAGAGTGCCATATCCCTACGGAACGTCGGCGACTACCATGCTTATAATATTATTATACTGATCTCGGTCTTGGGTTACGTGTAGCAATTGGTCCGCTGTCAAACCTGTCCACTGCCGCAAATTCCTCAACCAAGAGAGTTTCTTCCGTCCTATCCATTTCTTTCCTTCGATATTACCGTTGAGAATTAGCCGAAAGAACTCATATCTTGGTCCTCTGATTATACGTCGAAGATATTCTAGTTTACGCCTCTTAATAATATTTAATAGAGTTCGTTGATGTCCCATTCTTCGAAGAACTTCTTCGTTTCTGGTTCTGCTAGTCCATGGAATTTTTAGTATCCTTCGATACAACCACATCTCAAACGCCTCGATTTTATTCATGATATCGGCGTTTAAAGTCCAAGTTTCACATCCATACAAAAGTACAGACCACACGTAACATCTTGTAAACTTTTCACGGATTTCCAAATTTAATGAGTTATTGGATAATAGAGGCTTGCATTTTTGAAATGAGTTTCTTGCCTGTTCAATTCTACATCGAATTTCGAAGGATGGATCTAGATTTTGGGTAATCCAACATCCAAGGTATTTGAATCTTTGAACTCTCTGCAGCGGTTGTTGGTTTAATATCAGTTGGGTTGCGCCGATATCCACTTTACTGGTCACCATGTATTTAGTTTTATCGACAGTTCCCAATTTGTGCATTCCATGTCAACTCTATTGATTAGCTCCTGCAGATCGTCGATGTTTTCAGCTAGAATCACAGTATCGTCGGCGTACCGTATATTGTTAATTATTTCTCCTATGATAATTCCTTTTTGATCTTTTAAAGCTTCCCTAAATAGATTCTCAGAATACACGTTAAAGAGGGTGGGAGGTAGTATACAGCCTTGTCTTACGCCTCGCTCAATACTGATTGGCTTTGATTTTCTGTTGTTGGTATTAATAGTGGCTCTTTGGTTCCAGTAAAATTTGGCAATAAGTTTGATGTCTTTCTTATCTAGTTGGATGCTCTGCAAGGCGGTAATTAGTCTGGTATGCTGAACGCGGTCAAATGCCTTTTCAAAATCAATGAAGCACATATATACGGGTTTTCTTACCTCCCAACATCGTTGAAGGAGTGTTTGCATAAAAAATAGTGCTTCTCTAGTTCCAAGGCATCTCCGGAACCCGAACTGCTCTTGACTAATTATTTCTTCGCACTTGTTGTTAATTCGGTTTAGAAAAATATGCAACAGTATTTTAACGGCGTGGCTCATTAAACTAATGAGTCTACAATCGCTACATTTCTTAACGTTTGGTTTCTTAGGTAGAGGTATAAAGATCGATTTTAACCAGTCCGATGGAATTTCACTGGTATCATATATTTGATTGAAAAGTACAGTGAGTTCTTTTGTATTGTCATTTGAGAGTAATTATAGCCATTCGCTGTATATTTGATCTGGTCCACTGGCTTTGTTGTTTTTGGCTTGGTGTATGGCTTTTTCCACTTCAGCTTTTAAGATTGATGGTCCTGTATTTGCACTTAAGTTAGGTAGTGATCCTCGATCATCCTTAAATAATGCTTTAATGTAGTTTTCCCATTCCTCCATTACTTCGTCTTCTAGGGATAGTGCATGACCTTCATTATTCGTTAATGTTAGAAAGACGTTAGGAAGACTCATACGTACTTAAAAATAAAAATATACCTCAAAGACTGCGAACCAAAGTGTTTAATTCCTGTATCCTACCTGTGCTTACATATCGACCCCTGCAAAGAATAACGTTGTAACCAGCATTTATAATATTCTTCAGAAATGACAAAAAAAGATACCAATTTCTTTGATTTCTTTTAGAAATCAAAGAAGAGGGAAGCTAAGTTTTACAAAAAAAAATTAAATATATAGAAGAGATGTGTAATAAAAACGATAATGTAGCAGCCATCGTTTTTGATTTAATGCAAAATTTGGCATTACCATTTGTGCCAGTGAATGTTTTACCTATGAAAAGTATGATATGTTTTTGGGATAAATGACATAAAAACTAATGCTGCAACATTTTATATGTACTATGAGGGCACTGCCAAACATGGAGCGAATGAGGTTCCTGCAGGATTATTTAAAATGTCAGAAACTATCACTGAATTACACGTATTTAGTGATGCTTGTGGGGGCCAAAATAGAAATCGTACCCTTGTGCGATTTTTCTTAAATCTTATCATGAATGAACGATTTAAAACAATTCATCAATATTTCCCGGTTCGTGGGCATTCATTTCTACCGTGTGACAGAGATTTTGGACTTAAAAATAAAAAGGGTTCTCAGGCGTCATCACCGGGTTTATTTGTTATATGTTTACACCAATGCAGTAGGTGACAATAATGGCAAACGCAAAATCATCGAGACCACATTTTACTGTTAAGTGGTAGACAAGTATTAAATTCTAGACTTTAAAAAAATACAAAGGAACTCATCATGGGTACAAATAAAATAAAAGAAAATTTTCCGATATCAAAATATAATCACTTAACTTATTCAAGTGAGACCCCCGAGTTATAACAGCATTAGAGTTCATAGATGGATTTGCTCCATCCAAATTTAATTTATCAAAACAAAAAAACTGGGTGATAATATTATGAAAGTCTTGATAGACTTCATATGTATAAATAAGAGATACAGAAATTCAGTATTAGCAGTAAAAACATATTCAGGCGCAGATATACCAACAGATTACAATATTTTAGTAGGAAAAATAAGACTGAGATTAAAAAGAGTTGCAAGGACGAATAAGCAAACAGTTACTATTGATAGAGAAACGATGCTAAATGATACTGTAAAACAAGAAATAACTAGTATATTAGAACAAAAAATGGAGTTAACATCAAGCAAAGAAGAAAGTACTGAGGAAAACTGGACGAGAATTAAAGACATCTTAAAGAGTGTTCAAGAAACAAAAAGTGCGCTAAAAGCAAGAAAAAAAAACAAGGGTGGATGACAGAAGAAATACTGAGACTTATGGATCAAAGAAGAGAAGTCAGAAATAAAGATAAAAACGAATACAAGAGGATCCACGCAATAATCAGGCAGAAGATAAGACACGCAGAACAATATGAAAAGAAATACGATACATTTCATCTGCACAAGAAATTAAAAGAGGTCGCTGGAAACAAGTATCCCAAAGTTTAAAAGACAGAAATGAACACAGAATATTAGACATCAATGAACAGTTAAAAGAATGGGAAAACTTCATTTCTGAATTATTTGAAGATGAGAGAGTAGAACACTATACACCGATTGCTATATCAGGTCCATCTATAAGAGCAAGGGAGGTAAGACGTTCAATACAAACGGCAAAAAATGGAAAAGCACTTGGCCCCGATGAAGTAAGTGCTGAAATACTAAAGTTTTTGGGAGAAAATGGAATTAAAGCTCTGTGTAATCTCTTTAACAGAATTTATGACACTGGGATATTACCAACTGATTGGTTAAAGTCGACATTTGTCACAATACCTAAGAAACATCGTCCAAAGACATGCGGTGATTATCGGACAATAAGTCTGATGAGTCACGTTTTGAAGATCTTCCTGCACAGCAGAATTTACTCGCTGTTAGAGGACAGAATTAGCAATACTCAATTTGGGTTTAGGAATGGCTTGGGTACAAGAGAAGCCTTGTTTAGTATACAGATGCTAGTACAGAGGTATAAATCAAAATGTGTACATTTTGTGCAATCGATTTTGAAAGGCTTTTGACAAAGTCCGACGTAACAAAATGCTAGAAATATTAGAAACAGCTGGATTGGACGATAAAGATCTACGAAGAATTACAAATCTATACTGGCATCAAGTGGCAAGAATAAAGGTTGAACAAGAACTGTCGGATGAAATAAATATAAAAAGAGGAGTGAGACAAGGCTGTATATTGTCGCCTTTACTTTTTAACTTATATTCGGAGGAAATATTTAAGGAAGCCTTAATGGAGACAACCGAAGGTATTATTGTGAATGAGTAACCGTCAACAATATTAGATATGCCGACGATACCTTCATCATCATCATTAGCCATTTTGCGTCCACTGCTGAACATAGGCCTCCCGTAAATAATTCCATTGCATCCGATCTTGAGCAACTTGAATCCAGTTAGACTGGATGCGCTTTAAATCGTCCGACCACCTTGTTGGAGGACGTCCTCGACTACGATACCTTAGTCCTTGGTAATTGCGGAGAAGACCTTCAAAATCTAATGAACAAAATAAAACAGACTTGTGATCAGTATGGATTAAAACTCAACGTTAAGAAATCTAAATATATGATAGTTAGCAAACAAAATTATATACAGGATGACGTTATAAAAGTCGGAGATGCCACACTGGACAGAGTAGAGAAACTCGTGTATCTCGGCAGTAATATAAATGAGAGCTGGGATCCAACCGTAGAAATTAAAGCCGAATAGAACAAGCCCGAGCTTTGTAAAAATGAGAAACGTACTTTGCAGTCACGATCTTAGCATTGACCTTAGAGTTCGAATGACATCTTGCTACATCTTTCCTGTTCTGCTGTATGGAGTGAAAGCGTGGACTCTAACTGAGGCTATGCTTAAACGCTTGACAGCCTTTGAGATGTGGGTATACAGACGACTACTGAAAATAAGCTGGGTCGACAAGAAATGAGGAGGTCCTTAGACGGCTGAACCAAACAACACAACTGGTCAATATAATAAAGAAACGCAAGCTGGAATACTTCGGTCACATTATGAGACACCCTGAAAAATATGATCTTTTACATCTGATCATTCAGGGAAAGATCCAAGGTAATCGTGGTCCTGGTAGAAGAACATGATGGCTGAAAAATCTAAGGCAATGGTATGGAAAATCAACTACATCGTTATTTAGAGCTGCTTTCAATAAAGTCACGATATCGAATATGGTAGCCAACATGATATCCAACGATCGATATGGAACTAGAAGAAGAAAAAGATTTTTTGAGCAATTTATGGACTGACCGACGACCAATGAAGAATAAATGATAGTGATTAGTTTTTTTTAGTTATAAACGTATTTTATAAATGAATTAATAATTATTACCTATAGAGCAGCATACTATTTCGTCTTTTATTCGTTGATTTTATAAAGAAAACAAGTCGCAGCTAACAATGTCGTTTTGGCCTTAATAGTTTTCAAAGCCAAATTTGCTGTATCACTCTACTAGTTTCCTTCTACATTTCATATGTAGAACAAAATTTGATAGGTCATCAAGTTTCTAAACGATAGATTTTTTCGTTTTTCTCAAAACTAAGTATTTTGGTCTTATACCCTTTATACAATAAGCGATTCAATTCTATCGGTTTTAACTCGCAATGGTAAGGAGTAAGTCTCAAAATGGTGTTGCCTTTAGCAAGAGCCATTCTATCTACAACATGCTGGCGATATTTGTCAAGATACTTTCTAATCACACTTATAAGCTCAGACTTCCTCGGTGCGCGGTGGCCACTCGTTTCTAGTCAGCTAAGCATGTTTGTCAAAATTGTCGCTTGGTGTTACTGTTTAATACCAACTTAGAATTTAAAAATTTTATTAAAAGTGATTAAAGAATTATTGAAGTGACGGATTAAGTATAGGGTTTGGTAGATGGTATACTCTATTTACATTTTTCTCTTTCAATATCGAGCTTCCGCTGCTTTTAGAATCCTATTTGTATTTTTTTCTTACTATTTCTATCTTTTTAGTATCACAAATTAACTTTAAATCGATTTTTAACTATTAACGTTAAATAATTCAGAGTAAGTCCTTTCTCTATGAATATCAAACGATTACTGTATCTTTGACGTAATTTTAGATCTCAATGTTTTGTTGATCTATCTGTAGAAAAGAATTGTCGTGACGTGGTCTCTGATTAGAAATAACAAATATCCTTCAAGAGAAAAGGAAGGATAATACTGGCTAAAGTATAACCAGTTTACAACAGATGGCGCTTCCAAAAAAATTTGATTGATTATCTATTTGATTTTGCTGTATTATACACCATTTTTAAATTTATTTCTCTTGCCACACCATACTCATTTACAATATAAAACGACCCTACCTAGTGGAGTATTCTTGAGGTTCTAAAATTAAAGACATTTAGTAAAATAAGCAACAACACCCACTGCTCAATATTTATTTTGTAGCTTCTAGGAAACAACTTCATTCGTCAAATACATTCAACTCCATAATTAATAGAAAATCAAATACATTCAACTCATTACTGAACGTTC
Source organism: Diabrotica balteata (assembly GCA_918026665.1). Lineage (NCBI taxonomy): Eukaryota > Metazoa > Arthropoda > Insecta > Coleoptera > Chrysomelidae > Diabrotica > Diabrotica balteata. The sequence goes on from OU898276.1 coordinate 188,003,553, forward strand.
AGTAATGCTTTAGACCAGATTAGATATATAACACTAAGTAAAAAATAACTAAAAAAATCACAAAGAACTAAGTTAAATAAACATTATTAGTTACTTATATATAAAGTAAAATACTTCAGAGATGTAAAAATATAATTTAACTAACTATATCTGTGTTTTCACCATCTTTCCTGAATCACCTGAAACAGAAAACAAAACTTAAGTTCTGACTATTCTATGTATCATCAATATATAAGAAAATTTTATGATAAAATTATCGTGATCAGGCCACAATTTACGTATATTCTCGAGTAAAACAAACGGTGGTGTCAAGCAGTCATCATCATCCTCTCTCCAGTCGTCCCTATCCATCGTCTTCCTACGCCAAGCACGGTTTCCCATCTTCATCAATGTTATTAAAGAATCTGGGCCTTCCTCTTCTACTCTGACCAATGGGTCTATCAAAGAGTGTTTTTCTAGCTGGGTCATTTTGTTCCATCCGCATTACATGCCCTATCCACCTCGGAAGTCCTATCTTAATATGTTTTACAATATCAGCTTCCTGGTATATTTTATAAAGTTTAAAGTTTTATCGTCTTCTTCACACTACATTGTCACTCACTGCTCCATAGATTCGCCTTAATATTTTTCTGTCGAAACACTCTAAACAATGTTTTTATTATTTTAGTTTTTAGTTAAAGAGATCAGGTCTCTGAACCATATTCCGGGTGATTTGTTTCTAGCTAGTTTTTTAACTGCATCTTTAACTGCAACTGCCAAGCAGTTATGTCTCGCGAAAAATCATAATTGCAGTATCCCACTTTAGCACGAAAAACATATTTAAAATTTACATCAAATTAAAGATTTTACAAGTCTAAAAACAAACCAATTCATATCTGCAATCGAGCACCAAGAAGAAAATATCATCATCATCTTTGGCTCTACAACCCTGGGTAAGTCTGGACCTATTCAAGAATTAGTCGCCATTCCCCCTTATCTTTCGCCCTGGCTTTCTAATTTCTGACCCCTAGATTCCTCAAGTCATCTTCGACTTGAGTTTTAATTCTAGATCTTGGCCTGCCTCTCTTTTTGATTCCTACTAGCTCTTGATATAATATCTGTCTCCAGTGTCCATTCTTTCAAGGTGTCCTAGCCACCTTAGTCTATTAATTATAATAGACCGGACGATGTTGCATTTTCATACAATTGACACAATTCCAAGAAGAAAATATTAAAGTAAAATGACTTAGTAAACACTAATAAATTTTTCAGTAAAGTTTTTAATGACATACAGAACGAAAATTAAATATTCTTGCACTAATTATACGAGAGTAATATTAAAAATTAAATACAAACTTACTTTCTGAACCATCCTGTCCTGAACCCGATAGACGTCTTTTCCGCGTGATTCCAACTCTCCTGAACGATTTCTGAGGCGTCGGTAAAGGATCCATACCTAATACCTACAGAAAAAGATCAAATTTAGAACAAAAGTTACAAAAATGTCGTCTTTCTTCCTCACCTTGTATATTTGTCTATAAGCTATTAATCTAAGGGCGTATTGTGCAGAGCAGGTGAGATCTTCCCTCTGTTGAGCGTTCAATGCTCCGGAAGCGTCGGGATTATCCTTTTCGCACGGATCAGCCAAACCGGGACCACCCGGGAGAAGCAGCCCGCTAGCCACCGCTTCCATGACGCGTCGAAGGGCATCTCCTGGTGACAGCTGGGCTTGTCCAGGCACTGACGAGATCACTTTCTCGGCAAGCAGCTCCATGGCCTTCAGACATAATAAATAAAAATATTACAAATACTCAACTGGTTAAAGTATACTCATAAAAAATCACAGGTTTATTTTTAGAAAATTTACAACTACGAGTCTTAAAAATATGTTGGATTAAACAAAAATTTATTGGAAACGCAAATTTTCTAATTTTCGTCTTGAGTGCTATTTTTCATGTATATAGCAATTTTGAATACCTCTAATAAAAAATATTCATATCATTTTTAGCATTTATGTTTTGTATAGAATGACGAAAATTCCCCTTCAACAATATGAACTTTCTTTTGCAACTCATTCCTGTATTTCGCCAAATTAATTAATACCTCTCCATGTTCTGCTTCCAACGTCATAAATTTCAATACATGGAAGACGACTTCATAACTTTCTACACTTAAATGTTGTTTTACTATCAACTTAAATTCAATAATTAAAATTTTGCCACGAATTATACTAGTATTAGAATACATGATTTTTACTTTGGGACGTTGAGGTGCAGTCTCTCTTATGTGATTGTCGCATGTGTTAGACGCAAGCAGCAGTCGCACACGACTCGTCAAATGGTAACTTTATACTAGCGTTCTGGCTTATACGTCCGATGCAAGGAATCGCGTGCGTTTGCTGTATCTACTGCATATGATAGCAATACTTTGCAGTGACTGCATGCGTCTAATTCACAAAAAACACTAAAAAACTAACGCGTTTTGTATCTGTTGTATTTGTATCTTAGCACTAAAAAAAAGCTAATGTTTTTGTAGTTATATTTTTGTTTTTGTTTTAAAAATGTGAGCTAACAACAATGCTATGCTCGAAGCTAATTTTTAAGAGACCAGAGCTCTATAATCCAGCACATAATGGTTATAGGGATGCAGGTAAATAAGAGTGTGGCAATGTGTGGAAAATAATAGAAGCAAGCTTTGAAGATAACAAAACAACTGTTTACATAAATTATAAATATATAAATTTTTATTGAGCCAACCAAAAAATAGCATCATTTTTAAAATGTTTTAAAATTCTTGCTGTTAAGTAGATTTCGAACAACATGGACCTATTAAAGTAAAACTGATAATATCACCACGAGCATTACATTGTCTTCCAAGACATACAAATACGGCCACTGATGTAAATTCATTCATGTCGCCACGTAATTCAAAACTAAATTTAAGAAAGCATCAAATATACCTTGTGGGACTTTTACATGGTACTAAAACTTATTAGGAGAGGTTTTCTAAGCAGCACTCAATGTGAGTTCACGATTGAAATATATATGAATTTAAATTTACTTACCCATGGAGACAATGGCGACCACGTAGGAACTCTCTGGCACAAATCTCTCAGTATACGAATGATGATGACACAGGAATGCAGACCAAGAGCCCTTGCCTGGAATCACAAAATGTTACCAAAAGCTGATTCGTTTCTGTCTAAATATAAGGGTTCTACTAAGCTATATTAGCAAAAGTTACTTTTTTTTACAAATCCGACACATTATTTAATATATAAGGGAGACTGCTAAATGCCCCTTTAATTGGAAGCCTCTTAAAATATACAACAACTAAAGATGCGATCTGCCTTGTAAACTATTGCCTTTTTACTTGATTCTATTGTTTCAACACCATGTTTTCTTTTCAATTATTTAAGTGCTTTTCACTTCACATTTTTCATCAATTACCGTGTTCATTTTCGTCTTCTTTTGAAAAAATGCAAAGAAAAGAATATGAAAAACACATCTTGAGAACAAAGTATAAAAAATCAAAGCAATTGGAACATAGGGAAAGAATAATTATTATAAGTTAATCATTAACCTGTAATGTGCAGTCTATAACATTGATTGGACTTAAAATTTCTCATTAATTCAATAACGGAATCACTCCTTAAGACCTGATTTTATCTATTCTTCGAGTGGTTAAATACCTATATCTCTCCAGATTTTCACAATTATTCTATCACATTTTTTTAAACTACAAATATGTTTCATTTCAATTAGTCTGTGAGACTGTAGGATTCTGTTTGTGATGGTACTAATTGGATTAACCGACATATTACGTGAGAAAATAAAGCATTACACTTTTAACTTGTTTAAAGTAAGACGGATCGATATGAAACCTTTTGCACTCGATTCGGGAGAGCTTCAGAAAACTTCGTGAACACTTGAAATGAGAGACAGATCAAAATTGCATAGTTGTAGGCGGAAAATGCGTTTTCCAAAGTGCATCCCAAAGTGTTCAAAAAATAAAAATTCACAACTCTGAAAATAATCATGGAAATGAGTTCAATTTTCATACTCGGTGATTTTTAAGATCGCTGAACAGGATAATCGGGTTGGCGAAGATGTAAGAGGGACCTGGTGCCCTGTATCAACGTGTACTTCGGAAATTTTATGGAAATTTGCAGAAATCTTAACCGGGCGCAGGTACCTTACAGCTTCGCTAACCCGATATTCCTGTTCAACGACCTCAAAAACTTCCGAGCATAAAAATTTAAGTAACTCATTTTGATGATGTCAATTTTGTGAATTTTAATTTTTTAAACACTTTGAGACTTTGGAAAATGCATTTTCGGCCTACAAAAGGGACACGCGAAGGCTACAAATAAATGTACGCCCTAGAAAGTCACGCATTATGTCAGTTTTTGCAGTGGTTGATGATTTTTGTCAATAAAACGCCAGAAAGCAATAAATAATTTCTGACCACGCCATAAAAACCCCGAATAAAAAGCACTATTATAGGCACCAAAGGTGTTTTAACAAATGTGAAATACTGCTTTATAAGTAAAAAAAAGAGAATCCTATAACAAATTAAAAAAAAAAAAGATAAAAATCTAGCAAGAGTACCACCCTCGGGAAATTTATGGAACAAAATACATTGAATCAGAAATTACAGACACAGTTTTCAGTTAAGCGGTCACGGATAGGAATCCACTAACTATTTAACTTTTTTTAATAAGATGAACATTTCAGATAAATAAATTACTCATTTCATACACAAAAACGATATCCATAACTCAAGATCAATTGGAAACACTTTTTACTGAAACCAATAAAGTATGTTTGAAAATCAATATTAGTAAAACCAAATCCATGCGAGTAAATGCAAGGAACAACACGCTATTTAATGTCAACAACATGCAGATTGAAAATGTGGAAAACTTTACGTATCTTGGAAGAGTCATAACAGAAAGCGGAGGTACAGAGGACTATATATGAGGATACGAAAAGGAGTCTGTTTGGAGATCTGGCGAGTATATTACAAGGACAAAGATCCGCATATTCCAGTCAAATGTCATGCCTGTTCTACTCTACGGATGTGACACCTGGAAAGTGACAAAAACCCTTATAGATAAACTGCAGGTCTTTATTAATAAATGTATACGACGAATTGTTCGTATTTCTGACCTAACATTATCAGAAGCCAAGATCTACTACACCTGACCGAACAAAAGAACATCAAATAAAGTCCAGAAAGTGGGGTGGGGTTGGATTGGTCACACACTAAGAAAAAATAATTCCAGTATTGAAAAGATTGTCTTAGACTGGAATCCCCAAGGAAGAAGAAAAAGAGGTCGCCCAGTACAAACTTAAAAAAGATCCATCATGGACGAGATAAGAGGTTAAGGAAAGCCTTGGAACGAGGTGAAGGCCATAGTGGAAAACAGAAACAGATGGCGCGTTTTCACTGAAGCTCTATGCTCCACTTAGGGAGTTCAAGAACCTTATAATATATATAACGCAAGTTACTCTCTAATTAAAATATAATATTTATATATTTCGTTGAAGCGAACAAATCTTCTGCAAATTTGAGTAAATTTCCTCTTCTTTCTGTCTCAAAATATACATTAGATTTAAAAATAATGAACTTTGCACTTCATAATAACACCATCTGGCCACGCTCAAATGTCACAAATTTAGTTGCTGTATAAGTTAAAAAGGTTCTTTAAAGAAGGCAGTTGTAGCTTGATCTCCATATTCGGCGTTCTATCCTATATTCCGCGAATCTTACAAAGTACGCGAAATTACAAACAAAAACGAATCAAGATTTATCGCAATAATCGTTTAACAATCTTTGTTAAGAACACTACAGTAGAACCCCTTTTTTCTACAGCAATTCTTATGAGATGTGATGTTTTCGTTTATCTCTTGGTTTCGTAAAAGCTGAAGTTAAAAAAAGTTTAAAACAAAACAAAAAGAGAAGGGAATAGAAGTGAGCCAATAGCAGTCGCGGAAATCAAAAAGAAATTTGCGATGTAACTCCGATTCCCTAGTTTCGATCACTTGGAAAAACTCACATCATCATTTTGTTTACAAAGTTGATAATCAGTAGGTTTCCGTTTTCGTGTCGTATTTTTTATTCTTTTCAATAATAAAATTTGTTTTAAGATTGTTCGAGGGCTGTTTTTTGTATTTTCTCGCATACGTAAGTTTAAGAAATGTTTAATGTAACTAAATTTGACGAAACCAATTACAGAAAACGGAAAAGATTCCAATAAAAGTTGTTTTTAAAATAACATACACAACAGTTATTTCGTTAAGAAATAATTTACAAGGCACCTTTATAAGATTTCGACCAGTATTTTTCTTTAAACTTCGAATACTTTTGCCAATCAACAATTATATTTGCACTCTAGGAGCTAAAAGGAACCGTGGACAAGAATTTGAGATACGAATTTTAAAGACGTTTCTACATGATTTTAAGACTTTAAACTGGTCATATCTAACGTTAATTAACTAACGTTAAAAGGTAAAATGCTTAAAAGCTTTAAATGTATTGATGGAACCGCACCTTTTTCTTATGGTGCCCTATCCAATCACTGGATATTAGCGACAATTCTGGCATACTCCTCTCGATTTTGTGTGGCTCTAATCTATTATTGGCAGCAATTCTCGTTCTCTGCCCATTCGATTTAATACTTCGACATTTGTTGTGTGATCTGTCCAGGGCATTTTAAGTAGTCCTCTAAATACCCACATTTTCAAGGGCCTCCAATCGGTTCATCACATTGGCCTTTATGGTCCAGGTTTCTACACCATATAGCAGTATGGAGTAAATGTAACATTTTACAAAGCGATATTGAAGCGTTAAGTTAAGGCTGATGTTGCTTAGCAAGGTTCTCGTATTAGTAAATGATGTTCTGCCTTGCTCAATCCTGCTACTTATCTCTATGTCTGGATCTAGATTTTCAGTTATCCAACTACCAAGATATCTAAACTTAGGGACCTTTTGGATCTTCTTATTGGTTACTCTTATGTTTAATTGTATATTTCGTGTTCTACTAACCATCATTACCTTCGTCTTGTCTATATTAATCTTCAAGCCCAGTCGTTCTCTTTCAGTGTTTATTCTATCTATTAGTCGTTGTAGCGCTTCTAGGCTATCAGCTATTATCACTGTATCATCAGCATAGCGAAGATTACTAATAGTCCGTTGATTTTGATTCCATCTTCGTGTCACTTAAGGCTCTATCGAAAATCGTTTCAGAGTAAAGATTAAAAAGGAGGGGTGACAGAATACAACCCTGTCATACAACTTTTTTTTTCGATTGAGAAATATGATTCCAGTCCTGCTCTCACAGATACCACTTGATTCATATAAAGGTTCTTTATGATTTTAAGGTCATTCTCATCTATCGAACGTTCCTGCAGCAATCTTACTAATTCTGAATGATTTACACAATCGAACGCTTTCTGGTAATCTATAAAGCATAGGAAGACATCTTTTTGCTGATCTCTGCATTTCTGAAGTAGGACAGTTAAGCTAAAAAGTGCTTCTCTTGTACCCATCCTTGTCTGAAACCGAACTGTGTGGAGCTAATGTGTCTTTCACATCTGTTGTATATTCTTGTGTGAATTATCTTTATGAAGAGTTTTAGGACCTGGCTCAATAAGCTGATCATTCGCAATTTGGTCGCAACTATTAGCGTTTGGCTTTTTTGGGATTGGAATAAAAGTTGATTGAAGCCAATCCTGTGGTATTTAAACGGACCCATAAATGTCATTAAAAAGATCTACCAAGGCCTCTATATTGTCTTCACTCAACATTGTCAGAACCTCTATGTATATATCGCCTGGGCCTGGTGCTTTTCCCCATTTGCTCTGTTTGATTGCCCTTACAACTTCTGACTTCAATATTTTGGGGGAGGGTTCTTCTAGTGTTGACTAAGCATAGTTGCTTTGTGTAGTTTCTCCAATGTTGAAGTAGATCTTTGGGATCAGTAATTAATTTATTGTCCTTCACAATACTGTTAAAACTGCAAGGTTTTGTATGACCTGTCACTTCTTTAACGAGTTTATGTATAAAGTGGTCACGTTTTTCTTCCAATTCCTCCATTTTTGCATACCTGTCTAGCAGCCACTGTTCTTTAGCTTTGCGACACTCTTTTCGTATTTGTCGGTTAATCTGCTGATGTTTGGTTCGGTCTTTGTTTTTACATGATATGCGGTCGTCCATCATTGATAATATTTAGTCAGTCATCCAATTCTTCTTTTTGTACTTTTAGGAAGCGATCAGAGACTTAGTGGCGGTTATAATAGCTTTTTTAATACAATTCCATTTGTCTTCTATAGTGGCCGGTTGTTTAGATCTTGCCGTGATATCCGCTATTGCCTCATTTAATTTTTCTGTGACTTTTAGTTTGACGTTTTAAGCTGTTTATATCAATTTTCTTTAAGGATTTTCTTTTAATTTTATTAAGCTTAATTTTCAATTTTCCTACTACGGGATTGTGATCATTAAAATGTTTCATTTTAATACAAGCAAATCAAAAAGTCACTATCCAAGTATCTACTAATTTATAGACTAGCCTAAGATATGGATAAATGAATGTTGAACGTGAATTTTTGGATATATTCTGTCAGAACTCGAGGATGTCAAAGGTAGTAGCAATTTTGTCAACAGTCAAAAATCAATATTTAAGAATAAAAAATTTACAAAAAAATGTCTCAAATTTCGCAGACTGAAAATTTAAAAGCCTTAGAAATGGAATTACGTCAGATAGACGCAAATGTCAACTGTTTAGGGTAAGTTAGTCCCATAAGAGTGCCTGAAATAATTTAGTAACAAAATCAACTATAATTCGTAATTTCTAAAATAAAAACAAATACTTTTTCTTTGAACCTTTCCCCTTTCCTTATTATTTTTTTAAATGCTCTTAATATACTTGATATATTCTTAAAAAATATTCGTAAAGCCAAAGTGCAATACACGGGTGTGAGAGAAGACACAAACCTGGAACCATTTGGTATGTCTGAGGGCTGCCAGCGCCTGGAGACACTTGCCGCGTGACAGAACATCCCGGTCGAACCCACCGCTTGCAGCTTCTAGACATCAAGAAAAAGGGTGTTTGACCATCGCGAGCTCACCATCGCCACCGCCAGCCTGGGCTCCAATATATAAAGTGGGGCCCAAACTATGTGGCGGCGATGAGCCGGTTGGTCAAAAATCCTTCAGTCCCACACCACCTAAAATCACCACTAAAACAAGCATAAAGCACAGTACATGTTTATAAGTATTGGACTGAAGATGTTATTTTAAAAACGATCAAAATAGTGGATGTTTCATTGCATTTCTAGCCTCTTTTAAAATTTGTATAGTTTATAAACCCGGAGATAATATGTTTACCATATCAAAGAGCTATTTTGGAGAAGCACGGCTACCAGATATATCACAAAATATTTATAAAACCAAGAAATTTTCTGGAGAAAATATAATTGTTACTGTTGAAAATACAATTGAAAAATAAGGAAGTGTTTAATCACAAGATAATAATAGTGTGACTAAGCACATTTAACATATAGAGGACTTAAATCCTAGAGATTGGTATGGTCGGGAACTTATTTTCTTATGGCATTTCTATATTATCTACTTATTTAATGAGAATAAAGCATTATTTTAATTAAAAATGTTTTCGATATCAAAACTTTCCATGTTGAAATCGAAATGTTAATTATAACATCTTAGTTCTCCTCCTTCAGCCTGTATTCGTCCACTGCTGGACATAGGTCTCTTCCATTTGCTTCCATTGATTTCTACTCTTGGCAATTCTCATCCACTGCTTGCCCGCAACTTGTTTGATATCATCTGCCCACGTCTTCTGTGGTCTGCCTATTCCTCGCCTGTTCTCTCTTGGTCTCCAGTTTGTTAATTTTCGGGATTATCTCAGGCAACATGTCCGACCCATTGCCACTTGGCCTTGCTATACGTTCTGCGACATCAGTAATCTTTGTTCTTTCCCGAATGTCGATATTTCGAATCCTGTCTCTCAAATTAATCCCTGGCATGGCCCTCTCCATCGCTCTTTGGGTTGTACTGAGCTGCTATAAGGTTTTCTTTGTAAAGGCCATGGTCTCCAGTCCATATGTAGTTACAGGCAAGATACATGCCATAAACTTTATGTTTTAGACACATTAGTATATCTTTATTCTTCAAGATAAAGCTTAAGTTGCCGAAAGCTACGCAAAACAATTATATGCGTCTTTTTATTCCGGTTATTTGGTTCTCTTTGACGATATATTCAATTTAAGACCCATCTTATTTGACTGCTGATTTAATTCCTTGAGCATATTTGATCCAGTTCCTTGATATCTGTACTAAATAATACTATGCCATCTGCAAACCTCAAATGACTCAAATGTACACCGTCATGTTTAGACCTTGTTGCTCCCAGTCGAGCCGTTGAATACTTTTTCCAATGCTAAGGTAAAAAGCTTTGGTGAAATAGTATCACCTTGTCTAATACCTTTACCAAGACGCATTTTTTCCGTTTTTTCGTCTTCGTTGATTTTGATGTGGAATGTGGCCTGTTCATAAATGTTTTTAATAAGTTTAGTGTCCGTGAGATATAATATACACTAGATAATCTAAAAATCGGTATGAAAAACTCTTGACATATTCGGTAAAACAACGGAAAATCATCGATTGTGTGTTGTTACACCATCAAAATATATAGAAGCGAAGGATAATTTATTTTGGAGTAATAATTTCAACTTAATCGGATCATTTTAACATTGAGCATGTTAGATGTAAAATAAATATTGAAGCTGTAATAGAAGAAAAGTTTTTGAAAATAGTAAATTTTTGTTCAACAATCTTAGAAAATCGAAGAAAACGCCTCTAAAATCTGGTTTATAACTTACACAAATCAAAAAGGTTCAAACTGCAATAAAAAACCCGATATAAACGATAAAAATGTATAAAAAACTGAAGTTCCTCAAGGTGGTTAACTAAGCCCATTGATGTTTGCCATCTATGCAACTCTTCTAATAGAAGATCATTGTATTATTGAACATATTGTGTTTCTTTTCTATGTTGTGGAATCTTCTGTTAGCTAGTATCAGTCGCGTCGTTAAAAGTCACGCCATATTCAGGCGACTGATACAGAATGTTGAATACAACTGTAAAAAAGTCCAATATTTATTAGGTATCACCAAGGTTTAAGCTGTGTATTTATATAAGGTAAATATTCATAAAAACTAACATAGTACTTAAGCTAAGTTTAACAATAATTCGGGGAATTTTAACAAAGCTTGAGTCCAAGTTCAGACAAATAGAAAACTGATCTTTTTTTATATAAAGTACTGAGAAATTCAGGCTATAATTGGTGTGTGACACCACCAAATCTTCGAAATGAAAAAAACGCATTTAAAGAATTAGTACTTTAAAGCTCAATTCAAATCATGAAATATTCCGACCGTTTAGACACATAGTCTAAAGATACAAAAAAGTAAAATCTATACAAAAAATTTGACTCGGGTAAATACAGATAAAGAATTCAAAAGAATAAAGACAAAAGAGTATATTTTCCACATATTTCCAATAAAAGCTTACATAAAAATAGAATCCCCTTATTGGAAATATGTGAAACTTATTAAAGACATATTTAGGATGATATAAACAATGAACTGCGATCAATGACCGTGTTTATGGTAAGAGCGTAACCAGTTAGAAGCAAAAATCAGATTAGGAGCCTTTCAGACATTTATGATTTTCGTAAATATGATATCCTTAAAGAAATGGAAGATAAACGAATCATACTTTAAACTGACTACGCAGACAGAAGGCTTATTTATGCCCAGAAGCTGGCCCAAATAATAAACCATACATTTGAATCCAAGCTTTGTTGAAGATCCCGTTAATAAGATTTTTTTTAAATGCTGGTAGTGTAACTTTCAGTTGTAAAGGTAAATCACAATAAACAATATATACCCAAATAAACAAATATTACCTGGCGTGGTGACTACAACAATGAAGTAGAAAAAAATAAAGAGTAACTTTAGTATTTAATCCATATTAATAAAAGAACCATCACCAAAAATGTTTACCCAGATAGTACTAAGAGTTATATTTTCTGTAAACTTAAAGAATCATTTGCTAAAATCCTGAATACACCTTACATTCTGTTAAAGTCATGTATATTCTTCAGAACATTACATTTATCGATTTTCCTCTTTTGTATTTTCTGTCAATTCAAATTGAACTGTCACTGAAACCTTCGCATTTTCGATTCAAACATTTTGTTTCCCATTATTGTTCCATTGTTATGTTCAAACTCTATTTATTCAGAGTCTTGTCCTGCCCATAAAATTCTTTCAAATAACCTCAAGCTTACTCCACAGTAAAAATTAAAACCTATTTTAAATAAAATAATTTCAAAGAATATATACAACTGAAAGTTATTGGTCGCCTGTAACAGAGATGTATGAACAAAATGTTAAAATAATTCTCAAACACCAACCGGTGACAGTCGTAATGCTAAAATTTAAAGTTTCGTGAAACATTGACAATTTTACATTCCATTGAGAGATTGACAGTCGACATATCAAAAAGTATGCAAGGCTCTGCCCTGTAAAATTTTAGTGTTCTGTTGAATGATTTTATCGAGGGTTCACACAGCGATGTTTCTCATAAACGCGACCTTTTTGACATACATTTATGTAGCAGATCAAAATGTAAATTCTAATTCAATGTTTTTTCTTCCTGCAAATAACATTAAAAATATCTCCAATGTTGTTAAATTCATGTTATAAAAATTAAAATATGCCAGGCTCATATGAAGACTTTTTTTATATATTGTAATGTAATTATAATGACAAAAAATGTGTTTATTAGTTTACTAAATAAAATCTCTTAGCAGAAAGAAAATCGTTCTTATCGTAAAATTTAAGTCTTTTGAACTGCTTTACAATCTCATTCATTCAGAAATATTTTCTTTGCAAATGTCCTTGAAAATTGTTGCAGTAAACCTAAGGCGCATCATATAGAAATAATAGAATCAATATTAAAACTTTGCTTCCGTTGTTTTACAAAGTAGACATTGTTTGAACCCGATTTAATTCCCATTCAGTATTTTTGATATGATGATTAATATCATCTACAGCCAAACAAATTGTCGATTATAACCAACTATTGGAGAGAAATGCTAATAAAAACGTTTTAGAATTAATTTAGAACTTGTATAGGTACCTGTGATATAGGAAGAGTAGAACAATCAGAAATGAACATAAAGTAGCATATTATTATCACAAGACTATAATAAAAATCATGTGTATTATACTGCTGTATGCAATATAGTTCCGTAACAAGATTGAAAATTCAGAAATATATTTTAAATAAATATAAAGATTGGTAAGAACAAAATAATCATGTGAAACTTTCAGTTTTTGATTTTCAGACGAACTTTGGCTGCAAATCCTCTTCAATTAAAAACATGCAAAAGCCAAAAATGTAGATATTAATGATAGTCTCAATTTTCAATAAAGAAATAAATAAACAACATAGACATTTTGGAACTTAGTTTCTTGGTGAAGTTCTTCAAAAATTTGTTAAAATTTAGAAAAAAAAAACTAATAAAATAATATGAAGCCAAAGATATTAAGCCAACATTGCCATAAAAATGAAAAAAGAAGAAACCGAAAGCCTGAAACTTGTGTATTCCACCTTCATCAATGCCGCAATTCTTCTTCTTCACCTCCAAATCCTTGATACACCTTCATTATCAGCAGTACCTCTAGAAAAACAAATGCAAAAAAGGAAAATCCAGCTTAAACCCTGCACAGTACTGTACAATCATACTCTCTCACTTCTTAATTTACCCCACCCCTTTACCTGGTTGTTCCCGAATTATGGGACTCGTGAACTGTACCAACACCGTCAAACTATCTCCGGCGATGATCAAGCCTGCCTCGGAAGCGTTGATGGCCACGGTGTAGCCGCTCTCTGGGGCCACTTGCTTCAGGGCAGATGGAAGGATTTCTACGACTTTCTTAAGAAGAGTGAGGGTAGGTTTATCAGCACATAGTACCACCAATTCAACATTTGTGTCGCCTCGAAGGAGAAGGCCTTTAGCAAGATGTCCGACACGCATAACACCTTTTAGGATACGGTTCTGATCACCTTGTTGGAAGGAGAAGCTGAAACAATATCATTTTATAGTTTTGAGAGTCTAAAACTGTTTGGTTGTTCTTACAGTTGATTGTCACGTCCATCCTCTTTCTGTTGTGGTTCTGCCTTTTCATCAGGTTTCACTTCTGGAGCTTTGTTCTTACCATCACCCATTTGATCTGAAACAGCCTTCAGTGCTCTCTCGGTATGGGAAACGATGCGTTGAATGGCCTGTAGCTCTTCCTCCTTAGGATAAATTTCTGCATGTCTCGCCATAACATGTTTATCATCGCTAGATTCAGTTCTACGAGTCAAAACACCCTGGAAAAACTAGAATAGAAAAGGTGGTACTGTCTATCATGTGCAAATCATTGTTTTGCACATAAAAATATGGTTTTATACTAGCTCTTTACTTACTGGTGGAGCTTGACCTCCAGGTAGAAAGGGTCTGCCTCTTTGGAAAGGCATATTTCCATGGCCCATCATATATTCATCTTCATATCTTCTTTGTTCTTCCCAATACAGACTTTCATTTACATCAGGATAATGACGACGAGCCCAGAACTCTTCTCTTAGTGCCTAAAAAAATTACATAAAATAAAAATGCATATAATTTCAATTGTACTCCTATTTTTATTCCCACGCAATTTAAAATTGTATGACCTTGCAAAACCAGTATTTTTTCCAACTCATAAAATACAGGGTGAAGATGGTCACTTATCCTCTGTGACAGCCTAAAAACACTGTTAAACAATTGGAATATTTAACAAATGGAACAACTGTCAAGTATAAATTTATTTTATTCAATAGCAGTGTAAAGAAAAAAAACTGGTATATATACTTACAGCTCTTCTCATTTTCTCTTCCTGGATTCTTCTTTGTCTTAGTGATGGTTTAACGTCAACTACTAATTCAGGATTGACCTTCTTCTTGTACTGCAACCTATGCCTTCTGCCCTTCATGTGCATTTCCTTAGCATTTGGATCATTAAATCTACATTCACATAATTTGCAGTTGAAGCTTATAACCTAAAAACAATACATTATTATATACAACATAATAGAAAGCTAGATATAAATCAATATTTTAGTTATATTTCTTAATTTTTTACTTTGCCATCATCACTCTTGATCTCCTCAATATAATCTTGTCCTACAGGCTGTATATCTGGTTCTATTATTTCATCATCTTCATCTTTTGATGCATCTCCATTGCCAGCAGCCACACCTAAGCCTCCTGATGCTACAAAGTTGATTTTAGGAGTGGAAGAAACTGATTTCTTGGCTCCTCCAAGAACTTCTGGTTCTTGTGGAGGTATAGGTTTGCCTAGTTTGGTGTGTAGCAATACCACCTTCTGGTGTTTGGCTCCACGGATGTGGGCAGCATAAGCATCATTACCTATAATAGAAACAAAATGTTTTATATTAGGATTTCAAGATTAATAGTAAAATTAAGCAGTACATAAATCAATATACTATTTTTTCTATCTACTGATCCATCAATAAAGATGACACAATTATGTGGGTGAATAACCTTACCTGTGCAAGTTACATCACATAACTGACATCTTAGAGAGTTCCCAGCACGGTTTTGGGTAGTAACAGCAACAGAGGCTGCCATTTTGGTGGCTGCTTCTCGCTTCTTGTGTTTTTGTCCTTCTAAATGTTCTCTGTAAGTCTGGGGACCAGCACAACTACAAGAAAGAAAAAATGCTATAGAAAAAGTTGCAGAGCTTGTCAAATCTTTATATATAGCCACATGTATAGCCTTGGAAAGTTATTTAAGATTAATAAAACTGAAGATACTGTTAGGGATTGGTTATGTAGGGTTAAGGGTGAAAAACATCTTACCTGATTTTACAAACATCACAATAATGCAACTGTTGAGGCTTTGGAGGTGCCTTTGGTCTTGCAGTTTTGGCACCTATACCTGGTTTCTTGTAGTTTTGCCAGCCGACAGCTTTCTGTTGGGCAGTGCCTGACTGTTGGGCTACGTACATGGTAGCTGCTGAATACAGGGCAGCATCATATCCTGAATATGTTGTGGTAGAATTAGTCTCTACACAAAATTAACAATTTTGAGGATTGAACGAAATGATGTTACCCAAGGTTCATGCATTAGATATTAGACAAATGATAATATAGTGAAAAAATATAGTCAAAAGCCAAAAACTTACGAATCACTAAACACAAAATTAAGACTTTTAAAATGTGTATTAGATATATAGGGTGTCACTAATTACACTCAAATTCATGTGATGACCCAGAGCTTTTTCTGTAATATTTTTTATCCATTTTTAGGATTTTCATAGTGTTCCTCCCATTATTGGCAACATTACCTTATATTTTCATTCACCTCAATCCCTGAAGCCTTTCAATATCATCAATAATTAATCAATAGTACCATTATTGGTGACAAAAATTTTTGTATACCTGAACCTTGAGATCCCATTTTTCACAATACAAAATACCAAAACTAACACAAATGTTATTAGGAAAGGTACTTACGTTTGGCTTGTGTTGTAGGTTGAGCAGCTATTGTAGTCTGTGCAGCAGCAGGTTGGGGGTAGGTAGTCTGGTAAGCTGTTGCTGTGGGCTGGTATGTGGCTGTGTACTGTGCAGGCTGCTTGACCACTGCCGCGGCAGCCACTGCCGCTGTCTGAAACAATTTTTTTATATTACCAATACAAATGTTTGCTCTTTATTTGATTATTCATCTAATTTCAGGGCGAAAAAATGTTCTGCTCTAGGATAGATTAAAAAATCAGAAACAAAATATTTTTTATCTACATATTTGTGCAATATACTCCAATGAAGTCAGCACCATATGGGAAAAAATTTTATTTTTAGTTTTACAAAAAAACTTAGGAATAATCTAAATCCTACAATACAATCATCAAATATTAAATTTTTTCAGTCATATACAAAGTTTGTCAAAAATATGAATTTTATGTAAGAGTTAACAATATTTACAATTCACATTTTTCGACAAACTGCATATATCTGAAAAATTAAATATTTATTGTATTTTAGCTTTTAGAACATACAGAACTTTTTATAAAGAATAACTTTTATCCTATAACTAATAAAGTTTCCCCATATGGGTCTAATTTAGAGCTTCCAATCCCAGAATACTAAGTTCTCGATATTGTGGGATGCCTCGTCATTTTGCAATCTCGCGTGATTACAGGCGCGGGACTTTTGGACTGAAAAAAAAAACGTACATTCAACCTCTAGCCAGCGCTCCGTGAACAGGCAACCGTAACCGACTGGAGACGCACTGTCAAAAGAACAGCGCTCTCGTCGCGCAGCAGGGCTCGTGGCAGGGAGAGGAATCTCCGAGTGAAATATTCTTCACTCTGACATATCTCAATAATATATTCACAAGGAAATATATTAAGGAAATAACTCAAGTTATTAACCGTTTCGTATTTTCATGTGAAGTTTATTGATACAGTGATGCTATAATTAAACATAAAAATGTCCAAGTCCAGAGCAACACAGTGACTTTTCTTGTAATTCTTATGTTTGGGAGCATTTTCTTAAATCTAATTATGCGTTAACAGCAAAATGTAAACTGTGCAATAGTATACTTAACCCTTTCACTGCGCATGGCACGGATCCGTGGCAGGCTGAGTTTTCAGACAGTGCGCATGGCACAGATCCATGACACATGCACATTATCACTTTCCTTTCCAGTAGGAACTGAGCGCTAGTTCAAGGTAGACATACGTTATGTAGCAGTGAAAGGGTTAAAAACACTGCTAGATCAATCAAAGGATTAAAAGTGCATTTGAAATCTAAGCATTATATTATAGAGAATTTAACCAAAAAAGGGTCCCAAAATGCAGCATAGTCATCAAGTATGAGTACCAGTTCATCCTCCAGTGTGTTACCTCCAGAACCACAGCCTAATCCGATGTCAAAGCGAATGAAGATCATGGATGGAGTTGCATGTATGACTGCAAAAGACAGCTTACCCTTCAGTGGATTTGGAAGCTTTACGAGATTTGTATCAATCAAAAAACTTTCTTCTGCTTCAATCTTTACATTTATTCTGATTATAGTTATGCACTATGGAATGACTCTTCATATGAAAGTTTTCCATGAATTGTCACAATTGAAACAAAGTGAGCACCATTTCTCGCTCAGTTTTGACTAGTGATAATCTACAGGTAACAGGTGATATCTAAACATCAACATCCATGCCTACGCAAATGATCGTGCTTTGTTTTGGAATTTAGGACTTACTTGTATCTTTTGAACTATGCCAGCAACAGCTTAAGAAACCTTAAAAAAGAAAATGAAGGAATTTGACTTTGATTTAGACAAAAATGTTGTTGCAATTACAACTGACGGAGCCTCAATTATGGTTAAAACTGGTAGTTTTATTAAAGCATTTCAACAAATTTGCTATGCCCGTGGGTTGCAGCTTCGAATATTAGATGTTCTTTATATATAAAAAAAAGAAGAAAGTGAGATGATCCATTTAAGAATTTTGAGGCTGAAATATGAGCCCTATCAACTATATGTTGGAACAAACAGTTATTTTGCAATAATATAATGTTTTTAAGATGTAACTTTGTAAAAATTGTAAGTAAATGGATGCCATATATAAATAAATAAATATAATGCCAATTTACCAAAAAAATTCTTTTATTTAATTGTAAATATGAAATTAATGACTTTTATCTTTCAGCAGGAGAGAGCCTCATGTCATAAGGCTAAAACTACCAAAAAAATGGATGAGATAGCATGACGTTAAAGTTTTGTCACATCCTTCTAGCAGACTGGATCTTAATCCAATAGAGATACTTTAGCACAAACTGAAATAATGCCTAAGAAATAACCCTCAGCATACTTTGTCACAACTGTGTGCTAAATTGCAAGAAATATGGGATAATTTCACCCCTGAATTCTATGAAGGTATATTTGATACAATGCCTAATTGATTTCGGGCTGTTATTCAAGCTAAGGCACTGTTACGCCTTATTAATTTTTATTTAATTTTTTAAAAACCTCTTGTTCTTCTAAATTTAGTT
Organism: Diabrotica balteata; assembly: GCA_918026665.1. Taxonomy (NCBI): domain Eukaryota; kingdom Metazoa; phylum Arthropoda; class Insecta; order Coleoptera; family Chrysomelidae; genus Diabrotica; species Diabrotica balteata. Next base: position 188,022,721 of record OU898276.1, read on the forward strand.
GTTAGCATTTTTTTTGGCAATCAAACAATTAATTAAATAGTAATCAACGTAAAATATATAATTAAACTGTAAAAATAACTCCATACATAGTAAAAAATATTAATTTCATTATTACAATTAAAAAAAATTAAAATAAAAGAATTTCAGTAAATTTGAAATCGTAGGCTTCCACGGCCAGAGTCAGAATTATAGTTTATTCGTCTTCCGGGTTTGGACCGTGTCATTTGTGAGTGACCCAAAAGTGGGTTCATCTCGACGTTTCGCTACAATTATATGTAGCTTCTTCAGGAGAACAAAGAAAAAGAAAAAAGAAAACAAAAGAACAGGAAGATGGGTAGTTAGCAACGGTAACTCAGTTACTCAACGCAACCAGAGGCGGGATTCACTCCCCGCCTCTCGACGCGTTAGTGTTCTGAGCTGTTGGACGTGAATCCCTGTCCTGGCATTTGGTTTTCACCTCTGGCTGCGTTGAGTAGTTGAGTTACTGTGACCAAATGCCCATCTTGGTAGTTAGTATTCGCCTCTGGTTGCGTTGAGTAACTGAGTTACCGTTGCTAACTACCCATCTTCCTGTTCTTTTGTTTTCTTTTTTCTTTTTCTTTGTTCTCCTGAAGAAGCTACATATAATTGTAGCGAAACGTCGAGATGAACCCACTTTTGGGTCACTCACAAATGACACGGTCCAAACCCGGAAGACGAATAAACTATAATTCAGTAAATTTGTATTTTATTTGCAAAATAGCTGCTTGTTCCAACATATAGTTGTTAGGGCTCATATTTAACGATGAGGACAGATCAAATATACCTGAAGTGTGTAAAGATAGTGGATTCGGAGTTAAGAAAGTGTATTCGGAGATGGAAGAAAAACTGATATCTGATTTTAACAATATAATCAACAGGGTTTGGAAAATTGTACAGATGTTTAAAGGCTTACCAACTAAAAATGATGTGCTTCAGGGATACATAAAGAAAAAATTTGGACGAAGATAGAATTAGATAGAGATTGTAGGACAATATGGAGTAGTTTGGCTACCATAGTAGAAACATTGAACAAATTGAAATTGTGCATTGCTGAAATATTGATTGATCTGGGCCTTAGTACGAACATTTTAGAACATGATTTTGATGCTCTAGTAAATCTAGAAAATATCTTGAAACCAGTAATCAAATTGCTTTGTCATAAAGATGCCAATCTTATTACTGCTGAAGCTACACTCAAATTTATGATCAAGAAACTGGAAGATAATCATTCAATGTTACCTTCAGAATTAGTTTTGTCATTGTGCCAATGCATTTTACAATGACATAGAAATCTGACTCAACCACTGATTTATTTCCAAAATCCTCAGTTTCCATGCATCGTGTAATGAAGAAACATTTCATCTTCCACCAAAGTTTACTTCCAAAAAAGAAACTAACCATTTTGTAACGAGAATGAACTTCTGCCTTTAAATTTTGATCTGATAGCAATGATGACGAAAGAGTGATGAAGTAATAAATGTCAATGTTGAGATTCAGTTACAGGTTCCGATCTTTATCTTAAATTGCAATAGGAGTTAGTTAACTGTATCAGCATGTAATGTACTTTGCCAGTCACCATCTCGAGCTAATAAGTGAATAAAAAATCTTATATTTACATATAAAGCCTTAAAAGGAACAAGTGTGGAAGCAGAAAGGGCATTTTCTGCTGCTAGGTATATTGCCTCTAAAATATGTAGTACTTTAAAAAAAAAACTATTTCAAATCCTTTATAAAAGGTATATAATAAAATGCCCAAACGGGCTATCACAATTAAATTACAAAACGTTTTCGGATTGTTAAATCCATCATCAGTGTAAACGAGTTATACATGCTATGAGCCACAAAAATATATGGGTCAATACCCTTTAAATGTTATAAATTTACAGTTGTTTTACAATATATATGGTTACAGATGATGTTTAAGTTACTGTTGGAATTGGTAACATGGCAACATATGACCCTACATAGGTAAAATGGCCCTGAGACGAAGTGTCTTCGAGGACCTGTTGATAATCATTTTAAAGTTGTCTACTTTAAAATACATAATGTATGTCTGAATTGTCAATATAAATGAGTCAGATAAAATTAAATTAGAAGAATTTTTCACTATGTAACAAAAAACAAAATTTGTTTAATTTATTGTTTGTATTTTGAGAACGATTTCCAAAGTGGAAATTGAAATGTCAATAAACATATTTTTATCTTTAATTATGGCTTATTCCCAGTTAAATAGTAATTCATTGTATTTTAGGTTTTAAAACAACTTATAAAGAATAACTTTTTTCTTAAAATGAAAAATACATGTTTCCCATTTGGTGCTGACTTAATTGGACACACTGTATAATGCAAGTTTTAAATGTTTTCTTTTTTTCTTTTCTATTATACACATACTTGAGAGAAACAAGAACTTTCCTTCGCCCTAACATAATAGAAATGTCTTACTGCTGCTGCCTGTTGTGCCTGCTGTGAGGTAGTTCTCTGAGTATAAGTAGTGGCATAGGAAGCAGGTTTTGCAGCAGCTGCTACTGCTGCTGCAGCAGCAGCTGTTTGATCATAACCACTTGTGTAACCAGTTGCAGCTGTTTGACCTGTGAAATAAAACAAAAAATATAAAATTTCATGAAAGACCGTGCAGCCAACAGAAAGAAAAATAATGTTTTAAGAACTCTCATATAATTAAATGAAAATTCATATTATTTATTCATATGAAAACAGTATTCTGTCATATATGGACAATTTTTACTACAGCAAAATTAGAAAAAAAACTCCATTACAAAATTATAGAAACATAACTCCATTAGCTTGTTGACTTTTGTAGTAGTAGATACTGCAGTTTTTGCAATATTTTATACTAATACTTTGTCATCATTTTTACTCAATAAGTCAAACCCAATGAAACATTTGGACGATTTTCACATTTGGTCCCATTGAAGATAGCCTCAAATTAGCTGTCAATTAAGTTTCACAGAACGAAATATTGGGTTGGCAGTGTTGCCATGTTATTATAATGTATATGTTATATGCTTCAAATACAAAGAGATAAAGCTTGTAAAAGGTACATTTTTATCATATTATTTTATGGATTCTGCAATTTTATATCTTATATAAAATATTAATGAAGTAATATTTGTTTCATTTAATATTAGTTGTAATAAATTATCAGAAAATTTTTGGCAATTGCCCTTTGGTAGGTTAGCGGATAGATTTGGCAATAGAGTCCGAACCCTCGAACCACCCGCTGCCAGATTGCAACATATGCCTTTTAAATTTTATTATTTATACTGACATTTTACTATTTACTGTTAAAAACTGTTTTAAAACTATTTGCTTTTTCCTTTTTTCGTAATCGTTAAATATTAGTTTTTAAATATCTTATTGCTTTTAATTCCGTATGTTTCGTTTGTAATGTCAATTTCAACACTGAGAAACACCAATATTTCATTCTGTCAAACCCATTTGAAGCTATCTTCAATGGGACCAAATGTGAAAATCGTCCAAACATTTTATGGCAGCAATAGATTAAAAATTGAAGATTTCAGTAGAATTTTTTTAGGTTAACGCCTCTAAAAAAATAGTTATGTGACCTTAAAAAAGAGGTAAACATAGTTTAAAAGCAGTAGTCTTTGGGTTTTTAGTAAACAAAGTAACAATTATTAAGGATTAATCTAACCTCTTGGCTAGAAAAGCCAAGCACTACTTTTTTATGATATCCACAAAGAAATTAAAAAAAAAATCCAGGTCAATAAAGATTTTCTCTAATCAATAATGTAGTTTTTGTGTAATTACACAACTGTTTTCTACCTTATCTTCACATGCTTTAAAACAGAAAAATAGTAATAGCTCACCATATCCATACTCATAGGCGGGAGTAGCAGTAGTCCCTACCGCAGCATAAGTACCTTGGCTGGCTGCAGCTGCAGCCTGATATGCTGTGTCATAGCTAGTGGGTCTTTGGGTACCGTACGTAGCTGCTGCAGCTGCTGTGGCAGGAGTAGCTACAGCGTAACCAGCCTGACCCGCTTGGTAAGCTCCAGTAGTTGCTCTGAGGATGAGATGTCTTATTTTAAGAGTGTTGACACACTGACAACAGGAATTATGTGGGTATTTTAGTAAATCAGTATTAGTGTAATCTGAACGTACATTTTTCCTGTTAGTTAGCTCATAATATACTAAAAAAATCAAAGAAAAAACATGTGCAAAATGGAGGCAATATTTTATTGATCGTGGAAAATGACGGGACTGATATCAAGGACGCCGGTAACAAACTTTATAAACGTTTTTTTAAACTGTTCAGATTATGTAACAAAAAACTAACTTTCTAAAACACTCACACTAGGTTTAAGATTTATTTCTTTACTATCAATACTTACCCATACTGAGTTCCACCGTGAGTAAATCCAAAATAATTATTCGTAGCCATTCTTTAACTCACTCCAACAAAAATGCGATCAACTAGAGCTGTAAAAATTCGAAGTGCGCATGTGTACGACCTCCAAACGGAAACAGGAAATGTTTTGCTTGTCACAAACATCACAAATAGTTTTATGTTGTATCTCTTACTAACACATGTAAATAGTTTTTATCCTTTGAATCCAAATTTTTTTTTAAAAGCTTTAAAATATTTTTTAATCTCCTAATTGTTAAAATAAGTTAGAAATAAAAATATACTCTAGTATACATTAAAGATATTTACATTTTCGTATACTTTCTTATAAATAATAATAATGACTCACCTGATTTGATAGATCAAAGGTCAGGATAATAAACAAAGCAGTGGTGTAGTTTATTAGTAATTAATAGGAATAAAAAATTTGACATTCCAAATTTCTTTTCTATTATGTATGAGTATGATACCTCCTCAAATTACAGTCTTTTATTGATATTATTTTATATTATGATTAGTTTTAACTATCAGAATTTTATTTCTACGAAAAAAATCTTCAGATTCCTATTGAAAAATTGATTGGTTAAGTAACTAATTTACCAAAATGATCTTCAAATACATTCTATGTAATTTATGGAACGATTTAATCATTTAGAGCAATGGGTCAAACATTGAAGGAAGTCCTGATTTCGCATTCTTTATTTTGTCCCTGACAATATGATAATATCCCTGATTTTGCCCATGAGTAGGTTAAACAAGAAGGGGCTTAAACTGTCGCCTTGTCTAACTTTTCCCGGTGTTGGAATATTTACAGTGAATTGGTCTCCTGCTCTAACTTTGGTTACATTGTTGTTATTTAGTTTGTTGTTGTTTAGTTTGTTAGATATGGACTATCTTTGTTATGTTTATTTTTATATGTCGGTGTTTTATTTTCTATTAATACACATATTTAGAATGTCTCCCAGGCGAACCCTGTCAAACGTCTTCGTCAAATCAATGAAGCAAATATACGCTGGCATGCCGAACTCTATAGCTTTTTATTTTATTTGTTTTATTATGAATACTGCACCTGTTATAGACCGCCCTCTTGTAAAACCTTGTTGTTCTTCAGCATTAGTGATTTGCCTTTCCAATTTGTCCTTAAGAATACTCGTGAAAAGTTTCATCGTTGTATTTAAGAGGGTTATTCCTCTGTAGTTTGGTGGGCAAGTTTTTTGTTCTTTTTTAAATATGGGGATGCACGTATGTCATTCCTCTGGTGTTTTTGTGTCGTTTAAGATTTTCTTAAATAGTTGTGACAGTTTACTTGCAAGTTCAGGGACTTCATATTTTAAGAGTGCATTGGGTATACCATCCGTTCCAGGTGATTTTCTGTTTTTTAGTTTCTTGATCTTTGCTTCTACCTCTTCGTCATTGATTGTAGCACTTATATCTGCTTCGTATTGGTTTATATTTAGCGTTTCTTCAGCATCATATAGCTCTTAAAAATGCTGTTGCCATGTCTCTATATGTACTCCATTGGTCTGCACGAACTCGTTAACTGGTTTTTTCCTGTTCCGAAGCATTTTCCATACTTTCTTTTGGGCAACATGTAGGTCGTAGTCCATGTCGCTGGTGAATTTAGCCCAATGTTCTCTTTGGATTGATTTTATTCTTGCGTTTACTTCGTTTCTTACTTGGACATATTCTGCGAGAGCTTCTTCCGATGGTGTGCTTTTATATCACAGGTGTAACATTTTTTTTTATTATTAATATATTATATTATTTCTAATTTCCCTAAGTTTTTAACGGAATTTCCATAAGTACAAAAGGTTGTTAATCCTTTCCTTCTTAATCCTAAGTAAGAAAGGAACTAATGCTTTTCGGTGAAGGTGGGTTCTTTTTCATAAAATCGGTAAATATCGTCGGTACATAGTTATCGTACAATAACCTAATCCAAAGGATTGTATGTTTATCACGTCCAATTACTATTACCGTAAATACCTCAAACTTTCAGATGTCGTTAGAATCTTACCTTCTCAGAAATACATACCACTGGCTATGATTTCTAAGTGGGAGATATCCCTTCTCCTTTTTTTTTTGGGTAGTTGGGTAAATTTTGGCAAAGAAAGACTTACTTCTCGGTGGACAGTTGTGGGGTAAAGGTTCATTTCTCGGAGACGCTTCGCTCACATCGTATCTGTTATCTTACCGTCTGTGAATTATTTTCTAAGTGGGTATACACTTGTTTATTTAAGTCTTTTTGATCTTATAGTATAATAGTATAATTAGTATTATATAGTTATATATAGTAATAAAATACCATCCATGTTAATTAAATTTAGTGTTTGATACAAGTAAAGTATTAAGTACAGTATTTAACTTCAGTGAATTAGGCAGCAGTCATCAGGATTTACTATAAGTAATCATTATCTTCAAATTATCTGGGCAAGTAATATGGTATGGTAACATATTATCTGCCATTATCTGGACGTTCCTCCATGTTTTCACCTGTAGATTGCTGATTTTTGTATTCAATTTAAAGAACATTTCAATAGATTCAAGAAATTTCAATAAGTAATAATTATGAACATTTAAGTCTCAGTTTCTCATTAATTAATAGTGAGAGATAGTTAATCGACTTAACCAAGTGCGGTTTGGTTACATTTTTATGTTTTCATTTCTGTAACCTTTTTGTACTTTTGTAAATTTAGAATTGATTAATTTTTGATATCTTTTGTGTGGGTTATAACTTTTATTTATTTTTTTTGCTGTAATATCTCGAGATACACAAAACTTTATTTGTACATGGTTGTATTATATATCTTTGTAAAGGTATTTTCTAATTATATTACTACTTATTTTTATATGTATACCACCATTTCATAGTTGTTGGTGTATTGTTATTACGTGTGTTGCATTCAGCAGCGCCATAATCTTGTTGAATATATTGTTATTGTTTTATGTATGTATTTTATTTGTCGGCTCCTAACAAGTTCCCTGATAAAATAGTAACTCTGAGTATTTGCTTTTTACCTTTAAATATTACTATCCCTTTGGCCAGTAGAAAGATCAGGTTGATTCAGTTTCGTAGGTAAGTAATATATTTATTATTTGTTTATATAGTGTATTGACCAAATTTATTTGATAATTATAACCCTGAACCTAAATATCTTTCCTTATCTCTTTTCTTTTCTAAGGTTTCTTAATTTTCTCCTTAACCCCAAAAAATTAAGTGGCGCCCTGTTTCTATCTTATCGTATCTTTGGCAATTTTACCCATCTATCTTTTTGTTTATTTCTGTATCTTTTCTAATATCTCTTATCCTATCTACACTTATTTCATACGTTGGACCCATTCTTAGTTCCAAAAGCTAGTTTCGAACCCACGACTCGCTCTCCACCAACCATCTGGCTGCCGTCCGCAGTGTCTCCATTGGTAATCTTTCTAGCACCATCCAAAAAAAAGGTTTCCGAGATTACACAGCTAGCATTTGCGTTTTAACTCAGAGAGTTCTTTTATATCTTGACAAAACCACGGTTTGGTGTGGTTTATCGCCCTCGTGTTAATTTTCCGCTTTCCAATTGCTTCTTCTGCTGCTTGGTTGATGCATTTCCTGATTTTTTGCCAAGTATCTTCTACTCCCCATTTTGGTTGTAACTCGATTTCTTTTAGTTTGCTGGTAATCTTGTTCTTATACAGGAGTTTTGTACTCTCTGTTTTCATTAATTATTGTTGTACTTTTGTTTAATACCGGGTAGGACATCTTTTCCGATCCGTGCATTACGATCCCCGAATACGATAATTTTGTATTTAACATTTATGTTATCTACGATGTTTTGTAGTTGCTGATAGAAATTTTCAGTTTCTGCTGTGGGCTTAGAAATGTCTGGGGCATACGTGCTTATCAGGTGTGTTGTGATGTTACGCATTTTTATAGAGATTTTTAATGACCTATCGTTGATGTATTCGATATCTTCGATGTTTTGCGTATATTTATCGTGCAGCAAAATTCCAACTCCTGAATGTGCTCTTGCTTATTTATTTAGCTTTTCCGCTGTATATGAGTCTAAACTCTCGATATCTTGATGTTCCTTCGCCTTTTTTCTTTGTTTCGAAGATTGCGCAGATGTCAATATTGTGTTTCTTCATTTCTATTATGATCTCGTGGTCTCTTTCGTTCCACAACGTTATGTTCCAGCACGCGATTCGTATGATGGGGTGTTTAGGTTTTCGTTTACCAATTCGTTTTTTCCGTTGTCATAGAGCGTGTCATCATCTGATAGTTCCGTCCGGTATCCGAGGCTGTATCTTCAGTTCTGTGAGCCAGTATGGATTCTTTACCCCAGGTAAGTGGCTAACCTCACTTTAAAGACCCCCCTCCTTTATCCAGGCTTGGGACAGGCAGTGTCATCCGATGAGCTACTCAATCAACCCATCAATCAACCCATCAAACAACTCGGATATATTGATTATAAGGGTGTATAATACTGTCACATTTGTTAGAAAGTTTTATCAAGGGTAAATGAAGGAATAATCGGCAATGAAGTTGTCATAAATAGCAAATGACTAAAACGTTGAAATCTGAAGACGTATTAAAATTGCAAATTAAATAAAACTAAAAAAAAATATTTTGAATTATACTGATGAGAAAAATCGGTATTGGATGGGCAGCATATGGAAAACTGAAAGAAACTTTTAAAAATGAGCTGCCCACATGCCTGAAGAGAAAAGTATTTGATCAATGCGTCAAGAGGCATATGTTCATATGGGTAAGGGGTGTATGAGGGACGCAGCACGTTTAACCTCATCTTGGTTCTGTGTAATAAGAGTAGAATGGTTCCACGACAGGCTCGTATCGGAGAATAGGAGTATAGACACTCGAACGACGGCTCTTCACCTCTTCATTCCTTTTTATTAGTTGCCTCTCACGATAGGCAGGGATAACTTGCCCAGGCTGTATTCTCATTACCGCAGCCGGACAGAGAACTAGGCTATAATCATAAACCTTAATAAATCGTCATGCAAGGTTAGGCCTTTTTTCGTCTAACCCGACTTCATTTTCTTAGCCTTCTGTCATCCACTTTTCGAAATAGACCGCTCTCCCAACTCCTTCCATCGATCTCTATTCTGAGCAACATACATTAATATACCATACCCTACTGGACAGCCCTTCTTGCAGGTAGTTAAGATGAGTTAATTGAAATTGAATTGATAGAACACATAACAACCATCTACACATAACCACGCTTGAGCGGTTTGAGATTTTGTAGGTTTATAGACCAATTAAATTATCTTTCTTTACAATAAAGTTGTGTTCCATTCTTCTCCCCACAAACATGCATAAAGACACATGTATATATAATGTCCATTTTATAGCGTCCTGAGTCTTCAAGTTCCCGGTTCTCCTTAGATTTCGAATGAATCTCCAAGCATCTGAAGATTTGCTTCCACCTAGACATTATTGCACTTCCTCGCTTATTCGTTCCCATGTTCGGTTTTAATGTCTTATACCTCTTGGTCTATGGATTTATGGCTGTTTATAATTATTTTCCATATGCTGGACATTTTGGCGTGCTCATACATATAATTTTATATGTATATAGATATCGTTATTGTTTAAATGACCTTGATTTATAAAAAAACTTTGTAATTTTTTGTGGAGGTAAGCTTCATTCATTGCTATAAGAATCTTAGTCGATTTAATTCGCACATTTATCAATGCAAGATTAGTGAGAAACGATTTTTCGTATTTAAGTATACAACATGTAAAATTAGATATTGTAGATTGTGGAAGGTTCGTACAACTTTTTTAGTCTCGTTACACCTCGACCGAAGACCTGACTATTTTTTCTTTTTCGTTATTTTGTATATTAAAAATTTCCATTTGGACTACCCTTTATAATCCTAAAGTTCCACCACTGTTTGAAAAAAAATATCTTTGACTTTTTTCAACGGAATGTGATGTGTTTAATCTGACATTGACAGTTATTAATTTAATTCTTAGGAATCGTTGTCAGTTAACTTTCATACTTTTTACTTTGATTTTATTGTAGAATAATTTCTCAACAACACTGTTTAGTGCCGGCCTTTAAACGAATGTGATTCTAGACTAGTTGTTAATTTAGTTATCTTTGTTGAACATTTTAGAAATTTACAAACCGCGATGGCTGATTTATTGTCCGTTCCTCTTAAGAAACCCAGTGATGTAGACATCATAACTCCTTTAAAGAATTTAATTCAGTCCCGGTACAGCACTGCAGATAAGCCTGAAGATTGTTCAGAAGCTATAAATGAGTTTTCCAAGCAAAGAAATAACGCTATCTGGAAGGCCTTTGAAAAATACGAGAGCTCATTGGAAATTATTTATGGGTATGATTCATCCGTGTATTAACCAAATCCTTGTCACCCACAGCAATAAAAATATTAATTTTATAAATTATCTCTTCTAGATACTATGATCAAATAGTGGCTTTAGAAGGGAAAATTCCCCCACAGGAGTTACAAGTGCCCTTCAAATGGAAAGATGCTTTTGACAAAGGAAATCTTTTTGGAACCAGGATGAGTTTAAGTATGTCCAATAAAATATTTGTTTACAGTTATTAGTTAGTACCAATTGGTTTTTTTAGCTATTTCTTCCTTGAGTTTCGAGAAGGTATGTGTCCTTTTCAATATAGCTGCTTTGCAGAGTAGCGTGGCTGCTGCCCAGAGTGTCGAGAGTGATGAAGGACTCAAATTGGCAGCTAAATTGTTGCAGGTAAATACTGACATCTCAAATATTTTTCTCATCTAATTATGTAGGGCCTCAGTATTCCAGTTTTTTAAAAAATTTCTCTGAAACAATTTATATACATAATTTTTTTTGGTTTGTATTGTTATTATCTGAGTTTTGTTTGTCTATATTGTTGTTGATGTTTATTCTTGTTGTACCTACTACCTGTACACAGCATACAATGAATCCAAGGTTATAACATCCATAAAGATCAATGTCTGAGCTGGATGGACCATGTTGAACTGATGTTGGAGACTGAAACACCAAAACATATAATGAGCCAAAAACTAGTAGGGAGAAGGTCAAAGGGAAGACCCAAACTTTAATACCTGGACCAAGTGGAACAAGATCTGAAAACAATAAAGATTACCAACTGGAAAAACAAAGCAAGGAGCAAAACAGAATGGAGGAAAATCCTAGAACAAGCCAGGACCCAGAAAGGGTTGTAGAGCTGCTGATGATGATGATGACCTACTACTAATACTACTTCTAGTTATGTTATTTGATTTCACTAGTTATTTTATGAGTCTCTTCTTGTACTGTATAAGTGACAATGCATTGTCAAAGGATTGATATCAGTATATGTTAAAATCATACCAGAAAATGTTATTAGAGAAGATTCCACAAAAGATATAAGATAGATAATGTGTGTGATGCATTGTTACTCTTAGTTTTTTTTCTTAAGCATCTTTCATTGGAGCTTTTATTGCTTTTGTTTTATTTTACCACACAGTCATTTTCTAGCTTTCATTGTTGTAATAATACTGTATCATACACATATTTTTTATTTATATTCATACACACAACAATTTTTTATTTATATTCTCTTCTGATTCCAATATTTTGGATTGGTTTTTATTATTGTTATAAGTAAAAGAGGACTCCAGTTATTCTCTGATTATCTACACATTTGAGACCAGTATGATAACATCCTTCCTGAGCCTGACAAGCAGGTTAGTGCTATGTATCCACATGAAATGTAGCTGGGTCTAAATATAAAGAAATTAGAAAATTAAAATAAAGAGAAATATGAACCTTATGGTTATGCTAGATCAAGGAAGGCCCCATTTATGAGCCCTTCAGACACCATCTTTTATGTCTTTATTTTTCATATTGAGAAAAATATTTTATATCATTGCATCTCAAAATGTGATTTTTATTTTGATTTTTTATTAATTTTCTTTTTATTTATTTGTAATGTCACATTTCTGATATTAAATTATTAATAATTTAGGGCCAAAACACACTATTTTAAGAACTTTTGTCTACCAGTAAAAAGTAAAGCATTTTGAACATATTTGGAGGTAATTATTTGATAAAACAGATTTAAAGCTCTAAAATGACAATTTATGAATGTTGATTTACTACTTTGATGCTTAGAAGTGTAAAAAACCTAAGAATTTTTAATTTTCAATAATTAATGTTAATAGCCATTTTAAAAATGAACCCATAACCTTGATGTTATGTGGAAAGTTGAGTCTTATAGTGTTAAAATGTGGTTAAAATTTCAGAGTGAATTATCAATTAGTTTATTTAATTTGTTTTTCGTAAACAATTTTTTTGTAATAACAGGTCAGAAAAGATGAACTTACAATGATTCTACAGGTAGCCTAAGTAACAGAGAGATAGAGAGAGAGAAAGAGAGATTTATTTTATCAAAGGAATTTAAAAAAAAACTTTTTTTGCTTACAAAAAGTTTGAATAACTATTTTGATATTGCTGAGAATTATTTTTCATATTCGAAAAGCTGGCAAGCTAAAAGAAGTTGTCTTACAATTAATCTGGATAAAGTTAGTAACCTTTTTCAAATCAGCTGTATTGAAAAATGAAATATAAACTTCAAACTCAAGCTATAAAATATCTTCAGATCTTGTTAATGGCTTTTCATGTTTCTTTTTATATGTCTATATAGAATTTTTCATATAAAAAAGCTTGCACATCATTCAAGATTTAGGTCGTTAGAACCCCACAGTGTTGCCAAAACATCAGAATAGTTAGTAAGTGAGGAATTATTATTATTATTTAAAATGTCAAATATTTGTCAAACTATCATATTAACAGTAAATACACTTAATTTTAAGACTTCTGCAACACATTAAAATACACAAGAAAACATTTTAATACAAAATTATATATTCTAAATTTTAAACTTACCTTTTAGGGCTTTAATAGTAAAAATGTCATTATTTCTTGTTCAAAATAATCTATCTAATATGAAAGCTTATCAGCTTTCTACAGACTATGTATTTGTTTTGGCATATCACAATCACAATACACAACAATAGTTAGTTTTTAAAGCTATTAATCTAAATTTAATATGTATTTATAAATACAATTTATTAATAGGTATATATTATATTATGATCAAATTGTGTAAGAAATCAAAACATAAACAAAATTCCTACTCTAAAAAAGCGGCAACACTTTATACACTTTTGCCACACGCTTAACTGTCAATAAAATTTTAAGTATTTCTGTATCAGTTGCATAAAATTGTCTAATATATTTAATTAAAATTATTATTTTGTGGAATATTGAGTTATTTCATAAAAATTATATTATTAATAATAACAAATGTTTTTGGTTATTTAATCAATATAATTTTAAAATTTCCAATATAATGATGATTACATTTTTCTGATTATTACACCATGTTGACGCCTATTAGAAATCATATCATAAAGTCTTTAGAACTTTGAAAGGCGCATTTTTTACTAAGCATATCTTTTTGGTCTTCGTTTCTTGATTGTGTTATGTGGAGGTTTTCATCACTTGCTGGTTCTGCTGTGCTAAGATCCTCATTACCTCTTGCTTGCATTTAATTAAAATAATTTTACTCATTATTCTTATTTTCTTCTGGAAATGTGTGATCAGTAACAGCACTTAGCAAGAAATGTATATCGCTAAATACACTTGCATCATACGGATAAATTCCACACTTATTGAATGTGTTTATTATATTATTTGTTGTAAGGGACTTTAAATGAGAAATGCCAATGCATTCTGCCACTTCATATATGGATAGAAGCTTACCTGGGTGTCGCAGCATCCAGCTATCCACAGAAGCATTATATGCTTTTGAAAATGTCTTATAAACCCTTACATGAACGGGTTGTAATTTATTCTAAGAGTGTGGTGGAATCATTAAAATTGTTACAGCTTTTGCTAGGTTAAGAACAGCAATGCTAATATTACTTTCTTGGTTATTCTAAATTAAAAGGGACAGCCTTTCTTTGAAGCTGTTTGAACATTTAATGAAATGCGCCATTACTGCACAGAATAAATAAGCGTTCATCCATACACCGAATGTAGCATATGCTCCTGGGAAATATCATTGCTGGAGATAAATACTGGCCTGTAGCACCGACTATGCAACATGTTACTAGGGTTTCGCTCTCACCATATGTTACCCTTTATAGAGGATGGGGGTCTGGAATCTTCAAAAGATATCTCAGTCCAGGACGCCACCTGACCTTAGTGCAGGATTCATTCTTCATACTCCTGGAGATAGTTCCCGAGGTACTTTAAAATGCCCTCTCCTCGCTGAGTCTACACTGATTGCCTACCTGCTAAACCAGAACCTCCTCTGTCATCCAGCGATCTGGAAGCGGACTGGCCGCTATAAGGGCGTCATCACCTCTGAAACACTACACCACTTGTTACACTAATTACCCCTGCTTAACCCCCTTAACAGCAATGAATTTTTGTGGGTTCTGGACTCTCATAGTGGATGTTTTGTTTAGATTAAATACTCTTCTGTCGGCAGTTCTTAAATAAATTGACTTAGGTTTTCAAAAAGATCCCCACATTATGTCTACTAAAAGAGGTAGCCCTATACTAGCTAAAACCTTCTGGCGTTCTTAATGAGAGTTGTTTATGTCGGTCGCAAAATCCCTGAAACCATTTTAACCCTGCTCTCTCTTGATTGTGGTTTCAGGTATTTTCTTTTTATTGTGGACAGTGGACAGCCATTTCGTAAGCAAGTTTATGACAATCGGTAACAGACAACTCATAAAACATTCGGGAGCAATCTATTATAGATTGTTTTCTAGCGAAGCTTCCTTTTCTGTTGTAAAAGGCTTGTTTATGGAGTAGTTAGGTGACATATGGATATTACTGACATCATCAACTTCTTTAGCTTTCTTTGTGTAGCTTGCCAAAGTTTGAAAAGCAGTACCTTTTGTGGCAGCTACTTTTCTGATACTTCCACATTTAACACAAGGTTGACTGCTTCTTTCAGTTTTTCTTCAGGGCAGTTCCCTGGTTACATATTTGAAAGCTCACACCACTTGATAAAAAAATAATTTCATTGAAGCATTTTTCATCGAAGCATTCATTCTTAACTGTTACATTTCTATCCATTTTAAGTGGAGTCCATCATCATTTTTGTTTCAAGTATAGGGACCCGCATGATTTTGTGTAGTAATAATTATAAATATGAAATAATCTATGTGGTCGTATAATTCGAGAATTTTTAGTAATAAAATATTAATTGCTGAAAACAACTTTCCAAAACATTTCTTCTTTTATTGCGATAAACGTTTTATGCTCCTTATATATACTTTTGTATTTTTACTGGTAATTAAGGTCACGCTGACTTAAATGATAAAATATTTATGTAGATAATATCTGGTGGATTCTCCATAAATTAGCCATAAACTAAACCTAGAGGTGCTTTGAATATTAATATTAAAATTGTTCATTTTCTGATTTGTAGAATGTCTCGTGGTTTTATTTTTACAGTTGATGTATTTCAGTCAGAATACACAACATGTATTTTTTTTAAGTTAATTTATTTCATACATATTAAACATAATAAATATTTACCAGTAGCACTTGAGTGCTCAGTAGTCAGTAGTAATCAAATAAATATGTGACATTATGGATGTTATCAATGCATTTCTTCTCTAAGAACGAGCCTTGTATAATAACAGCTTCAATATTATAAAAATTTGTGTAGGGGATTGCCCGGCAGTATTAAAACCGAATGTACAAGGCATTTATCTTTATCGATTAGGTGCTAGTATATGTGAAGTGTAGTTTACATAAATTCAGGCAGATCTTCAGACCTTCTTTGTCTCAGATGTTATTGAACTTAACGTATGTTAAAATTCAGTGTAAAATAAGAGCCCCATATTTTTTTGTTTTGCTCAAAGTACAAAAAATGCTTTTTCAAACTTTGGAAGGGTTCAAAATATTTTGATAATCATTTGTAAGAGAAAATGATAGACTTATATAGTCTTAGTTTGGCAATATACTTCTAAGTTGTTTTGATACAGCTTTCTAAAAATTTTAAAACTATTCCAAAAAATTTTTTAAACGTGGCAAACCCAAAAATTTTAATTTGTTTACTGTTCATTGGTACTATAAAGTACTACATTCCCTGGAAAAGAGGACTTCCACTTTTCAGTTAAAAAGGTTTTCTGCAATGCAACAGAACCGTCTAGAACAATCTGGAAAATTGTAGATAATTATGAACTGCAATTAAACCTAGAACAATCAGGAAGCTTCCAGATAATTCTATATGTATTTGAATTGACATATAAAAAGATGATGTGCAAGCTTATGGTTCACTTGTTAACAGACAAACAAACCTGTAATGCTATTGTTAGGATGTTGATGATTGAGCTGTGTAGTGTTTTTTAACTGTGTTCTGTCTTTGAAATTTAGCACTGTGTTTGAAATTGTTTTTTTTTAATTTCTGGATTGTTTTTGGAAATATTCACGAATGTCTTCTGAATGGGGCAACAGGAGAATGAAGTGTGCTGATTATTTGAATATCGTTTATATGCAATATACTATTTTTGTTGGGAATCAAAAAATGGTAAATTGCTATCACAAAACAGAGTTTCTTAAGGTTGGAAACAAGTGTTTTCAAGATTTTGTTGTTTTATGATGAAAATTTTTTATCTGAGAGGAAGAATTACAGTTCCCGAATTAGTCAGCTATAGAGGCTGGTGTTCTACTGATTAAAAATCCACGATCTTTATGTGCACGTTCTTAAAATTATCCCAATGTCCCTGCTAAGGCAAACATTTTTGCGCCACATCCCATCTGCATCAAAATACATGGTGAACAAAATAAGATCTGTAAAGTTTACAAAAGGAGTGTTTATAAAACCAGATCTTTATTATAGTTATGCTGTGAATGAAACACAAATTCAAATTGTTCATTCATTTTATCTTAAAGATAAATAGGACTGTTCTCGCCAGAGTTCAAAAAAGATACTATCACTGTAACGGTTGCAACAGCTCAATCACAGTAAATATGTCACACATCGTATATAAATAGATACATAAATGTGGTCCTGATTAACTAGAATTTTCCCATTCCATTTTTTATGAATGGCTCTCTCTATTACATCTCTAATTTTAAAATTAATACAATTGATACCAAATAAATTACTCACGATACCATCTTTGATTTTTTAACAAAGTTCATGAGTTGTTGTTGTTTTCGTGACATTAAAAATACATAAAAAGTTCAGTTACTCATTAACATCAAAGCGATTAAAAAACTATGTATCTATGTATAATTTAAATTGTTATCAGTTGTTGTATAAACAATTTTAAGATATGGTTGTGTAAATACCACAGAATGTCGTTAGTAATCAATTTCACAAGAATATTAAATCAGCAATTGAATAGATTTAAAAAGTAGATTGGTCTTCACGATCTTTTGTGATGTTTCTCAAATTTTCTATTCAACCATTGTTTGATATTGTTTGTATCCTCGCTAATTCCTCTAGTCTCAAAGTTTTATCTCTGTTGTGATCTTTTCTTAGATTTAAATTAAAATTTATTTTTGAAATAAATTTAAGAAATTTGGGGATAGGTTAAAAACTCGAAATTTACAAAATTACAAGATTAGAATGAACGCAGAAACATAGAAAATACAGAAAACACTTCACACACAAGACAATACACAAACAGAAATTGTAGATTGATCTCCCACTACATAAGGGACAGATTGGATTCTCTTTTCAAGGGAAGAAGAGAGATTTTCTCGTAATTAGAAATGTACCATTTTTTATGTAAAAAAATTGTCACCTGTCGTCTAAATGCTCTGATCGACTCGTCAGTGTTTAACTTGTATCCTAATCTATCCTCTAAAATTAGGGTAAAAAAATTTTGCAGACAAAAAATTAGATATTTATCTTTGTAAAATTAGAACAAAAACATGAATGTATACCCGTCTAACATACGAGAAGAAAGCAAAGAGCACTCCTTTAGACTTTAAGCATCCACATAAAAAATATAAAAATAATTCCATAAAAGTAAGATTGCTAATTGACATTGATCTCGACACGAATAATCCTCAAACACACACAAGTTCTAATAGAACAGAGTTATTGGCACAGTGTTGCTGTCTATGGTATGTGCAAAATTCTACAGAAATGAATTTTTCTAACTACTTCGTTCTTTTTTCTGGATATTTATTTTTAAGCCATTGTCTCCACTTATCATGTCCATTCTAGTCATATTTTCATATCATCAGCTTATCGGACGCTGTTGATTGTTTGTCCTCATATTGTTACAACTTGCCATTCTTCAAAATATAGACGCATAATGTTCACTGTTTATGTTAAATATAATGGGGAAGATAACGAATCCTTGTGGAACGTCAGCTTTTTATTTAAAGTAGTTTGAATGTACGTTATTCATTTTTACATATTTTTTATATAGTTATAGTTGTAGTTATGTCATACATTCGTTTTAATAGAAAAATAAGATGTTTTAAAGTACTCAAAGAAGTACCAGGTTTCCTGATTGAATTCTCGAGAGTTTTGAATAAATCAGCACTGGTCTTGGGGATATGTGGCAAGAGTATCATTTCAGTCTCTCATTGATAATAGTGAGAACAATTTTGCTTGTGTAGTTGATTACTACTACTTTTGATATGATACTTTTTATAAATTGTTATCGAACATTTTTGTATATAAGAATAACAGTGAGCTTACACCATAACTCATAATCATAACTTAAGTAATCCAAGTCTTTACATTATTTTTAGCAAGCCTCTGGAATCTTCAACTATTTGAAATCAACAGTGATGCTTGCCCTTCAACAGGATCCTACTCCAGATCTAAATCCAGACACTCTTGGTGCCCTCTCTCAACTGATGTTGGCCCAAGCTCAACAGATCTTCGTACATAAAGCCATACATGGTCAGTATATACATAATATAACATAACTTAATAATTTTTCATTTTACAAACGTCTAGACAGTTTACGATCGTCATTCACAAAGTATTTGCTGTTGTAGACTGTGTTTACAACAAAGAAATAAATATTTTGCAATGACATTTCAAGATATGTGCCAAAATATATTATCTACATAATAGTTCATAAAATTAATGCACTTTTCAAGCCTAGATCATATAAGAAACTCCTTTATTTCATCATTTCAGAACAGAAATTCGTTAATTTATCGAAAATTTGCTAATATAAGGGTGCTTTGGGAGGAGTAAGGTGGAAATCATTATATCCTATTTAAGATAATATTCTTTGATTTAAGAGTGTATTGAGTCAATCTTCAGTTTCCAGCTTTCACAATTCGGTTAAGGAAGGATTCACCTTCAGTTTGAAAATCTTTGGGACATTTTCTTGCAACTAAGAGACAGTTTTCTAAGCCAAGTCTTTGTGACACGATTTAACTAGGAGATTTTATGAAATACGCACATTTTTAGTCAGTGAAGTAAGGAATATAATGATTTAGCGAATCTGACACGAAGTAGTTGATATCTTAGCCTAATACCACGACATTCCCTAACGGACTAAAACCTACATTGATGTTTAGTCTAAAATATTTCTTTATAGGTCATTCTTTAAGGAAAAACCCTCTGTCACATAGCTCGTTCTCGACGTCTATCATATATGGATGTAGCTTTACGAAATGCTATACTTTGTTTCTGTTTTAGATAACATGAAAGACGTAATTGTCGCCAAACTAGCTTCGCAGTGTGAAGATCTATATGCAGAATGCCTTAAAATATTTCAAAGAGATAACCTCAAACACATTTGGGATAAGGATTGGATTCCAACAGTAAGTAAAGAAGGAATTTAATAAAATTATTACAAATATCGAAACAATAATAATTTATATGGTTATTTTCAGATTGCTGGTAAACAAGCAGCACTTGGAGCTGTAGCTGAGTTCTATCAGAGTCTAGTGTGCAAGGCCAATAAAACCATAGGACAAGAAATATCCAGGTTGAGGGTAAGGATCAATAAACAAAGAACAACTATTCACACCTTTATAGTTTAGTCACTAAATTCGTTGATCATGTAGTTTTTCCCATAATACAATATTTTTACATATATTTTTCTTTTTAGAGATCTAATGAACTCTTCAAGGCTGCACAATCCAGATCTGGCAGGTCGTTCTTCAATGAAGTAGCTTCTAGGGTAGAAAGAAACCTCAACGAAGCTATAAAAGATAACGACTTCATTTACCACGAGATTATTCCAGACATTAAAAGTGTTGAACCAATCGGTAAGTACTTCTTGCTGATTTAAATGTGTTTATTGCCGGAAAAATGATTTAATAAACAAGAAATACTCATTTAAAGGTTAATAGTAACATTTTTTAGCTGAAAGTTTAGGTTTCTTAACTGTTGTGGTAAAAATTAGTATGTTTTTAGTATTTATATTTGTTCGATTTGTAGGTAAAGCTCAACCCGCCAAAGTGCTACAAGTAGCCCATCCAATGAGCCAAAATTTCAACGACTTGTTCACTGAGTTAGTACCCGTGGCAGTCCATCAGGCTCTAGCTTCTTATGACATCAGAAAAACCGAAATAGTCAATACTGAGATCACTAAATTAAGAGAATCGTCTCAGTTGTTGAACGGTCTTTTAGCCAGTTTGAATTTACCTGCTGCTATCGAGGTTACCGGTAGTGGAGATGAGGTACCTCCGTCCATTTTGGAAAAATCCAACTCCATTATTTCTTTAGGTATGTATAGATTACTACTAACGGAACATTTCACGGAGTTATCTTCAATAGGTACTTGGCCTTTCATGTGTAATTATTTATTTTAGGAGGCCTAGGTGAGCTAGAACGCATGGTCACAGAGCTACCAGAACTGTTGAAGAGAAACCAAGACATTTTAGATGAAACAGACAGAATGTTAAATGAAGAAAAGTCGTCGGACGATGCGCTTAGATCCCAATTCAAGGAAAAATGGACTAGAACTCCATCTGATAATCTTACCGAAATGTTTAAGTCCAATTCTGCAAAATATAGACAGATAATCAATAATGCTGTTCAAGCCGATAAGACTGTGAGAGAAAAGTTTGATACCCACAAACAAGGTAAAGATTTACTGTTTTTATTATGTTAGTATACGGGTTATTAAGATAAAAGACAATGTTGTTGGTCCTACGGTGCGCAGCGATGCCGCTCATGTCAGCACAGCGGTAGGTGTGTGGTAGTTTGGCGATAGACTGAGAAATCAGGACCGTACGCGCTTCGTTTTAAAAATCTTTACTCATTAATTTGACTGAGTTAAATAAGAGAATAAACTAAAAAACAAATTTAAATCTATAAAAATGTCTATATACACAAAATATCTAATACCTCGTAAATCTTTACAATACTACAATTACTACAATAATACTATTACTAAAGCTTTACAATACTACAAAATAAATTTGACATTGACTGACAATATTATTGTTTTGATGTCATTGTTCCATAGATACCTCTGGATTTAACGTAATTATGAAAAAATCAACGTATGTTGACATAAGTGAATGCATATCCAGGGTTTAGTGAATTTTTTTTATGGTTGCCGCACCCTGTATGAAAAAAAAAATGATATCAATAACAAAATAATAAACTTTATTTATTTTTAAGGTATGGAACTATTGAGTAATGGCCCAGGAGCAATACACAGTGCACTGCCCAGTGGAAACGGTGGAAGCGTTGGAAATTCCTCTGCCGTTGAAACTTTGAGGGGATTAATGGAAGAGGTGATATTAAAAAATTCAAAAACGATTCGATTTTTTTTAATATCTTTTTTTTTAGGTGGACACAATTAAGGCCGAAAGAGAAGCCATTGAGGCTGAGCTGAAGAGTCCCACGACCGATATGAAAGATGCTTTCCTCGGTGCTCTAGCCAAAGAAGGCGTCATCAATGAGGCAGCTATTTCTTTCGAGAACCTAGGCAAGATCTACGGTCCTCTACAAAAACAAGTCGCCGAAAGTATCGAGAAACAAGGATCTTTGGTCCAAAGAATACAAGTGAGTCTTTGAAAGAATTTTAATGTGCCAAAAAGTCAACTTTAAGTCAATAAATAATTCAAAAATGATGTAATTGACTTATTTTTGCTTTTGTTTAAAGTGTGTTTACATTTTTTTTTTATTGTTTTCAGCAAGCTCATTCCCAATTCGTGTCTGAGAGGGGTTCTACTGCTGGCGGAAGAGAACAGATGATGTGTTCTTTGGCCTCTGCTCACGACGCTTTTAAGGATTTATTGAACAACTTACAAGAAGGCACCAAATTCTACAATGACCTGACACAGGTAAAATATGCTTATGTTATGTTTGGATTCATTAATTTATACATTTACCTTAACATTGGAGTATTGGCTAAGTAGAAGGAATTATGAATTGACCGACACGATCTCCTGAAATTGTACTATCTGATTTTGAAAATAATACTGGTTCTAAATTTAGAAATAGCTTGAAAATTTCTTTATACCAAAGTTTCAATATTAGGTTTGATGTAGGTACTTTAAAGGATCAGCTTTGTATTTGCGCAAATGATTTTTCACCAACAAAG
Organism: Diabrotica balteata; assembly: GCA_918026665.1. Taxonomy (NCBI): domain Eukaryota; kingdom Metazoa; phylum Arthropoda; class Insecta; order Coleoptera; family Chrysomelidae; genus Diabrotica; species Diabrotica balteata. The sequence goes on from OU898276.1 coordinate 188,045,663, forward strand.
ATGTATAGTTGGCAGTAGGAGCGAATACATATTTGACAGTTGACTTATTTGCCTTTGTTCTTATTGGCATCAGTCATGTTTACATTTTAGAGCTGTAAATTCTTAAAGGTGTTGTTGTACCCTCAGATTGATATCAAATTTTGATCTTTTTGTATTTGTTGTAGTTATTTATATATCATGTATCTCTGACCTGCCGTTTACTCTTTTGATTCGTAACGTCCTCTTTCGTTATTGGTAACTAGATCTTGCTTCATTGTATTGATTGTTGGTGTAATGTATCTATTTCCTACCCTTTTTAATTTTTCTAATAAATTTTTTACGGATGGTATTGTTGTTTTCTTCGATTCTCTTGTTGTGAGCGTTAGCATTTAAAACAACCAATAGTTACGTTAAGATCTATTTTATCCAAAATCACCAACACCATACAAGAAATATCAAAAACTTAATTTATAAATAAATACATCAAAAATGTCATAAGAAATTTTAAACTATGGCTGAGAGATTTGCTAGATCTGTTCAAATTGTTACTTTGATTCATAATGGAATGAATCAGTGGCCACACAGCACGGAGTCAGTCATTGTATGGTCAAAAAAAAAAAAAAAAAAATACAAACGATTCCTAGAAACTAGAAAAAATGTAATTATCGTTACAATTATTTTTGGTTTAATCTCTTAAAAATCGGTGTTAAACATTTTGTATTATTTCCGAATTTAGTGAACTTAAGATATTTTTCTGTATTCTAGATGTTGGTAACTTTCCAAAATAAAGTATCAGACTTCTGCTTCGCCAGAAAAACAGAAAAAGAAGAACTACTGAAAGATTTGACTCAAGAAACCAGCAGAGGAACCCCCATACAGCCTTCTACGCCAAGCTATCACACAGGTGCAGTATTTTCTAAGTATTTCATATTGTTTTTTGTTTTTTTAAGTGTGCATATTGACGTGAGATCTTTTAAATTTTCAGAACCACCGAAGGCTCCCGAACCATCTCCAGCTGCACCACCACAGCAGTCTCAAGCTTCGGGATATCTACCGTATCCAGTGCAAGGACAGGGTATGCCGGTACCATACGGAGCTACACCTAACGCTCCTTATCCTACGTATGTGCCTCCGCCAATGCCTCAAGGCTACAATCCATATGGAACCATGCCTTATCCATGTAAGTATGATGTTCTTCGTACTTCACTTAATATTAATACTGTCCCAAGACCATTATTGACTGGAGTATATATTTGAGTTAACTTAAAATTATTAACTTTAAACTTAAAAAATATGCTGGACTGGACTATATAGTCAAGTCATTGAAATTTAAATCCTGCTAAGTATTAAGAACAACATTTTTTCAGTAATTTTCCTAATATATTGTTTTTTCCAGCTTCATATCAATTCCCACAAGGTCCACCAGGCAGTTACCAGAACATCCAACAGGCTGCTCAAGCGCCATTCCCTCAACAACAGTTTGGCCAACAACCCGGATATGGTCAACAACAAGGAACTTATCCACCTGGAGCTTACCCTCCAGGAAGTTATCCCACCTGGCGTTAAATCCTGTGTTAAATTTGGCCTCTAGTCCAGCATATAGCACTGCACAACGTGAATAACAGATCTTGTATCAATTATAAAAAAAGATAGACATCGGTTATATTCAACAGAAATGATAAATACTCGATTTTTGGCTGCGCGTGTTTCGCATTACATTTTTGTACGGACACTGCCTTAATTGTTGAAAAAGAAATTTCTTTTGTAGTACTAGTATTAGAAATGTAACAGTGATGGTTTAAATAATATTTTTAGAGGTATTCTGATTCTAGAAATGCATTTATAAGTTCAGTTTGTATATTTCTTTATTCATTTTCGGCTCGTTGGATATAACCGAGTTTTATTTTTAAGGAAAATGCTTAAACCCTGGCTTATACAGTAATTTTTCAATGAATTGGGGTTGAAATTGTATTCTATTTAACATTGTGGTATCTTATTGATATATATTTGATTATATTCTTCATTATTCTATTTTAAAATCATGTTTTTTAATAAATGAATATAGTTTATGTCATACACTGTGTATTTTTTCGAATAAAATGAAGCAGCTGAAAATGTGGACGTTCTTGGGAATAAAATACTCAAATACGAAGAAAATAGATCACTATACGACTTACTAAACATTTGAATAGGGTCATAAAAGCGAAAACGATAAGAAAGCAATGAAAAATTGGCATAGAAATGCCAAAATTTGTACAGAAGATTCAGAATCTTAATACTTGAATTAAACAGGCGCATATAAATGAGAAGACTGATTCTAGAATTGTGAGCGTGATTCATTACAAATCGCGATTGGACGCCCCCAGCACATTGAATAAGTTTGTGGCTGCTTATGTTACGGGAATAATCTCGGCAATCTCAGCAATTGGGCAGAAATTGATGTGTGGAATTGTGAATTAATAGAGTTTAAATGAGTTATTCTGTACTCTGTAAAACAGTATCAAGGAAGTCATTGGAATGTGGTCACATGCAGATATACAATTCTTTTGGTAATTTTTAGTAATAAATGAAAAACTGCAGTTGTTTTATTTTACAATTTATTTCGATTCAAAGTTGTCAAGGGGATAGTGTTGCTTGTAGGTGCTCAGGTGCTGTGCCATTTCAGTCTTTTGTTTCCTAAAATTATAAACACATTAATAAATAAATGTTATGTTAAATTTATGTTTAATTGTAAATTAATCGTAGGATAGAGTCGTAATATATAAAATTAACTATGGTTGTTATTAAAAACAATGTACTTACTTTAAGTGTGCGGGAATATATTTGTACACTTCATCGAACATAATATCCCACTTGGGCTTCATTTTCCGTTCTCCAACCTTAAAAGCCTCCATAACATTCTTTCTAGCTGCCTCTATCCATTCTTTATCCTGCTTATCATCCCACAGTCCTTTGTTATTTAAGTAATACTTCAGTTTATCTGTAGGATAGTCATTTTTGGCCCACAGCTCCACTTCTTTTGGGTCTCTATATGCAGTACTGTCATCGGAAGTCGTGTGATGACCTACCCTGCAAAAGCACAACAGACAAAGCTAACCTATATATAATAGACGGAAGTATGGCTATTTTAGAAATTAATGCATACCTATAAGTCATAGCTTCTATAAGAACTGGTTTGCTTTCCTTCAGAGCATACTCTTTCGCCATCTTGGTCACGTTGTACATAGCCAAAACATCATTACCATCCACTCTTAGCGTATTAATTCCATATCCTGGACCTCTAGCTGCAATTCCATCTCCTTGGTATTGTTCCTCAACTGGAGTCGAGATAGCGTAACCATTGTTTCTACAAATAAATATGACGGGGCAGTTTAAAGTAGCAGCGAAATTAAAAGCTGCGTGCGCATCTCCTTCTGATGCTCCCCCGTCGCCGAAGTAGCATGCTACAACTCTGTTTTTTCCTCTAAGAGCGTACGCAGAACCTGGAAACAAAGAATAGTGTTGTTTAAAACGTAGTATAGATTTAAAAATAAATAATATGGATTATAAGTTAGAACAACAGACAGATAGACTAAAAAACACCACAGCAAACTTAAGTTTATTTCTGTTTTTACTGTCATAAAATTTATAAGAACTGAAGTTTTAAATAAAAGAATGTTTTAAAACATAAAAAATTTAATATATCACATTCCCTCCAATGTTAACGAATGACACAAAAAATTCCAACAGCGAGTGTCCAATATCAAATCTTCAGAATGCATATCCGAAACATACACAAATTACATAAATTAGACACACATATCACGCGAGGCCCGCGAATATATTGACCCAATTAAAATTTATATAAAACTAATATCTCTTGCCTAGAGAAGCATTCAATCAATATTCACTCAACAAACTTGATAGTCTTCAGCGATCAAATGCAACAGTCTCTACTCAAAGTAATCCGGGTCAATACCCACAGTGTACGTCTCATCAATAAACTCTGCTACTATTATTGGTGTTTCCATTACAACTGAACGAACATCTTCACTGAGCCAACGAAGGGGATTTGTTCAGAGAGTCTCAATAACCCAAATAATACTGTTCTGAAATTGAGGAGGAAGAGGAGAAGCATCACCGTGCAACTAAATAGCTATTAATAGGTAAATCCTATTACAGGACAGCTTGTAGATTTTAATATTTGATTTATTAATCACTTGTACTTTATTTTACTGTTTTATTAATAATTAAAAATATGAATTTTACCTGCAGCCTGTGGCATTTGGGTACTCAAAGGACTGGAAATTGTTACAAAATTCAGCTCTTTGCTTCCGTAATGTACAGGCATCTGTTTTCCCTGTCCTGGATCATGGATATTACCGTAACACTGATCTACGAACTGTTGCAGAGAATACCCTCTCCACATCAACACCCCCACTTCTCTGTATTGTCCGTAAACTACGTCACTGGTATCTAAAGCTGCGGCGCTACCAACCTGGGTAGCTTCCTCCCCGTAATTGGTCAGGTAGAAAGATATCCGTCCTAAAAATTTAAGTACTCAATTTTAATATCAGAAACAGTAAACACAGAGATTAGTGAAAAGTATCGAGTATCGAATGACCCGAGATAATTCTTGGACGTAATATAAGGATATGAGAAGAAGAACACCTACTGACCTAAAATTAAGCATTTTTTTCTTAGATCAGGAACAATCTACAGTCCATCCAGCGGATGTTTGTACAAGTATGACATTATTTTACATTGCAAAATCATGTTAACAGCCGCATCAATTTGAGTTTCTAAAGTAGTTGTTATTAACGGGTTTATTATTTCTTTAAGCAGTTCTCACCAGCTATGTTCACCATGTTCACCAGTTAGATGTTTCCCAACGACTAAAGGTCCAATAATAGTATTCCCAAGAATACCAGCCCAAAGTTTCTCGGGATACTGTGTATGACCTTCCCTAAAATGTCGCGGATTTTCATCACTCTAGTAGCGACAATTTTGCGTGTTAACATGTCCATTAGGAAAAAACGTACACTCAGTAAAGTAAATATTTTGTAAAATATTAAACCCGTTATTGTTTCGTAAAATTCAATCCTGTCGAAATCATCATTAAAAAGCTGTTAAGGAATTTGCAGTTTATACAAGTGATTGTGTCCGCCCTCGCTAGAGGATTATTGTTATTTAGCTGAAAACTGGTGTACAAAAAGTGGACATCAGAAATAATGTTTTTGCATATTTTTATATTTTCAATAGGGACCAAATTGTTCTCAAACTGGTGGAGAAAGTGTACATATACGTGAGTTGAAATAGCTTTAAATTATGTACCATAAATAACGTGGCATGAAAAAAATATAGATCTGTAGAATGGACAAAGGGAATGAAAAAAATATGAGAGATAGAGTCATAAATGAAGACGAAAGGAAGAGTTTACAAATAGGGTGGAAATTTAACGATCTGTGTAACCCCTATAATATAGATATACTAAAAAGATAGTAGAGAAATACGATACTACCCACCTTGTCTTTGTGCTTCGTATAATACTTTGTCCAATGCACCTAGTAGCGTCATGTCTTTGTACATCTTTACTAGAATGTTATCGGGCAACTTTGGATCATTTTCGGGGTTAACAACATTCCCCTGTCTATCCAGGACTCTGTAAACTGGAATGGGTTTGTAGGAATGAGATCCGGTAAATTCCAGGTTCTCCGTCCATGTTGTTTTGGCTCCGGGAAAAAGAGGTCCTTCAGTGGAATATTGTCTCTACAAAGGTAAAACAAAATTAAAAAAGAAGAATACCACCAAGTTGTTTTATTATTGTAGGTACTTTATTTCCGTCTATCAACTTTCTGTTTGTATTTACGTGGTTTATTATTCTTTTCGTACCATACGACTTTGGTACAGGCGGAAGCCTATATTTTAACAAAGGCTGGTTGCGATTTCATTTTTTTGTTTTTCTCGTAGACCTTTCTACACCTTCAATCTTTTTAGCGTGACGTTTTGTGCAATTTTTGAGGCAATAACAACTCTCAAAATTTTTAACAATATTATGAATTGACTGTATGCAAGGAATTGGTCTCCCACAAAAAACACACTAGATGTAGGATTTTCTGTCTTATATAAACACACTACATCCAAACATTCAATTGACGATGGAAGCAGATAAAGATCAACAACTAGCGTTCCTAAATGTATTAGTAAATCGAAAGTAAGGTTACTTGGAACATAAAGTGTATCGAAAACCTACACACACGGACAGATACCTAAACAGGAACTCAAATCATCATCCAGGCCAAAAACAAGGTATCATCAAAACTCTAGGGGAGAAGGCGAAGAGAATTTGTCAACCACAGCAATTGTAAAGTGAACTTCTTCATATTGAAAAAGCGCTCACCTCTAATGGCTATACAAGAAGAGAAATACATAAAGCGATTAACAACGTTTCTAGAAGAAATAACGAAGAAACAGCATGTATAGAAGAAACAGTATGTATATTACTTAAAAAAGTCCATTTTCAAGTCTACAAAGAAAATCAAGGACTGTTTAAGATCGTTGAAGGACAAACGCGATCCATTAGCAACGGCCAGAATATAGCAAATACCATGCGCATTTGGAATGCGGGTTACAGAAACCACCAACACTCATTCGTGTGTTCAGATATATCTGACGAAAGTGTTGTTTTAATTTAATTACAATTGTTATTATTTTTAAATTATCATTGGTAACTAATATTTGAATTGGTACTTTTTGTGTTATTTTTCTTAATTCCATGTTCATTATAAATAATTTTTATATACCTATTATGCTAGCTACATATCACATTACACCACCGAATATGTCACTTTACCCAACCATGAGGGCCAAATTGGAAAAAAGACAATGTCTGACGTATAACAAAAAATTTACGGATTTAATTTAATTTATAATTCAACATAATGATCTTAAACGTTACTGTAATAAGATATGCCTTTAAAAAAAATATTTCGAAACATTGAAAAATTTATTTAATTTGAAAGTTTAGCTATTCCACTTTACCCCACTCTACCCTACATTTGAAAAAAGTATAATTGGATTGAGAAAATACTCAGCAAATAAAATTTTATCGCATTAAATAATGGTTAATAGTTATTAATTGTTTTTTAAAGTGTTTAATTGAAAGTTTAATTTAAAACAGATTGTTGAAAATATGATTACTGACTCGTGATTGGTTAGATAAAGGCGCGTGTAAAACTCGCATTTTTAAACATCTACAGTATGAAAACTTACGGGTTTAGAAGTATTAAAGTTTTTTTTTGAATTTAAGCTTTACAGCTGCCTCATTACTGTGTAAAGGATCACATATTCGCTCTTAAAATATATGGAGAGCTATTACAATGTTGAAAACCGATTTCCTTATTAGTAAATGATCCATTTGAATTGCACCTTATACAATTAGCCGTTCAAGTTACATTTATTCGTAACCTTCCACAATTTCTTGTCGTACTGTAGTTTGTAGATGTTTACATGCATCAATTGAAGTAATTAATGTTTCTTACGCTTATATTGAAACGCACCGTACTGTATCAACAGTCCTAATTTCGGCGCCAAATGAAAAACATTTTGAAATTAATTGTTTGATTTAAAAATATGGTTTATGAAAATTATAGGAGATTAAAGGATTATTGTAATGGCATGATAGTACATAGTAGAAAATGAGTGTAATTATAGTGTGTGTACTATAATTGTAGTATGGTTGCTAACCTTGGTTAAGTCACAAGGGTGCCGCAAATAAAAGTGGGTAACTAAAACATGAGCTAGGTTTAAATTTTTTTGTGGAAATTCTTTTTCGAAATACTTACCCCAACTATATCTACTCTGTGTTGAAATCTTCTTACCACGGTTTTTCCGAACGAAAAGAAACTTCTACTCACAACCATTTTCATAAACACAATATATTTTTCGTTTATCATGAATTTAGATAAGAAATTATGTATATATGTTAACTTAGCCTTGACACTTGTTTTGTAATATAACTTTTTGACGTTGCTAGTGGTAATGAGAAAGTACGTATAAATAAATATCTCTTCGAAAAGAGTATTTACGGCGATTTGTAATGATAATTACAGGTTCATTGTAGATAGATTTTTATCAGTTAACATAGTATTTGGTGAAATACAAGTCATACGCTTAAGTGGCACTGTGGTATTTATGTAGTATAGTAACTTACAGCTTACAGATGGGTTTATGAGTATTTATTTATGGGTTACTAGAATTAGAAGCAGGTAGAACAGCTTATTGAATATTTTACATTCCGGTTTACATGAAATAAGCCCTTGTTGAAGAAACGTTCATACAGGTATACGGATTAACATTTTACCTTATAGATTTTATTTAGAATACTCCTGTCGTCAGAGACGAAAATGCCACTGAACCTCTAAAAATCATACGAACAAGCCGAAGTTCGCCATACATATTAATTTTGGGACCCCAAAAAAGATGCAAAAAAGTTTACCACTTTTACCTCCGGGCTTCCCCCTAAAACCCCTCTAGCAGGGGATAAAAACGCAAAAAAATCGATTTACACAGAATCTGTACATCGTAGAAAAAATTTTTCAAATAAAAAATGTAGCTGAGATAATTTTAAACAAAAATGTTTATGAGTATTTTTTGCGCAGAAAAAAGCGTTCTCTTAGAAACAACGCTTGAAGCGACCGTCGATTTTGCGTTTTTGCGATGTCAGTTTCATTGATTCCTTTTATTGACTGGCCACTATGAAGTTTTAATTACTAGAGCCTAAGCTTTAAAAGCTATTCGCTCCGTGCGTGACTGATGCGACACTTACCGCCTTCATCTGACAATTTTGGAGTCCCAATTTTCAGGTTAAATATATGACATATGTTTATTATGTTAATTATTAATAAATTAGTTTTTTAACTATATTTTTTCAGTTTATGTACAAAATAAATGTAGTATTAAAAACTGAGTTTCTCAAAATTGATCATAATATATCTTTTTAACTCCAAACGGAAAAGAAAGCGAAAAATTTAGTACTGGCAAATCAAGTTTTTCACGCAAAAGAGCATATAATTAAAAACAATAATAGTAAAAGTTATGATATAAAAGCTAAAGTCATCTGCAGTTAGCTTGAAGCCTTATGAAATATCATTCAAGGTAAATTATTTAAATTGTTTCTATTTCAATTGCATAAAAATGAAATTATGTGATATTTACTTTTTCATATTAATAGCACGAATTCATCTTTTTCTTTTCTCTAATTTATATGTAATCTTTGGGAACCTATAAAAACTACACTCACTGTTTTTGCTATTATTAGCAGAATTAAATACGCAACATGTATTTGCACACATTTTTTATAAAACTTATGCGTAAAAATATTTTGTCCAATATTCCAATTTTGTCATATTTCGCCGCTACGCACGCTGGTATCGTTTCAATGTACCCCTACCATGGTCACGCACGGAGCATGAAATGTATGTCATTATTGATTGTCATTAATGTCATTGCCATTCAGTTGCTCCCATATACAGTCTTCGTAGACACACTGTCTCAAGACTAACAACTTCAACGTAGAGTCATATGTCGCCATGTTACCTAATCCAACGGTAACTTTAACATCCTAAACCATTATAAGAAAATTTGTAAACTAAATGTAATTAATTATTTGTTAACGGGTTTTTACCCATATATTTAGTGGCTACATTCATGTACTCTTAGACACTGATGATAGAATATGGATTCCGAAATCGATTTGTCTTTTTAACTTAGCTCGTTTGGGTCTAAATATATACCTTTTACAAAGGATTTTTAATAATTTTTTTAATATAGTATACAGCCAACTACAGCAACGTAGATTCCTTGTGGATTTGAAATATGTTTAAAACACGTTGGATTTAAACTTTTACATAAAAAATGATCTAAAACATTTAAAACTTTTTTATTCAATTACACTAGAACGTTTTTCAAAATAACAAAACTACTGCAATAATCTACACTTAAAACAGTCTTCTTAAATTAATTTCCCGTGACGTGTGATCGTTTGTAATATAAAAGATTAAATTCTGCGTTTTTTATTCATATTTCAAGTGCCTAATATTTATTACCACAAATCAAAATTGAAATTTTATGTCATAGGTTTTAAAGGTTGTTCTCCAAAGATGAAAAGTTTACTACAATTAGCAAATGAAAGCGATCAATTTTATTGATCTCACAAGGATCGTAAAAAGTGGCAAAAATCGCGCCACGTTTGGGACATTTGGATCAAAAGATATCGAATTTTTACCAGCTGATACCAATTTTATTGAACATTGATTTCGCGCGCGTAATTCACATGCAAAATCGACGGTTGCTTCAAGCGTTGTTTCTAAGAGAACCGTTCATTCTACACAAAAAATGGTTATAAACATTTTTGTTTAAAATTATCTCAGCTACATTTTTTTTCTACGGTGTACAGATTCTTGGTAAATCAATTTTTTCAAGTTTTTACCCCCTTGCAAGGGGGTTTTAGAGGGAAGCCCGGAGGTAAAAGTGGTAAACTTTTTTGCACCTTTGTTGGGGTCCCAAAGTTAATATTCTCTGCAAAATTTAGCTTGTTCGTATGATTTTTAGGGGTCAACTCTCTGACAACTGGACTAGAAGCCATCATCGATTGCTCGTCTTTTCTATGAAACTATTCATGTTATAACTTTAGGAGAAAAAATTCCTTAGTAAAAGTGGCCAAGAGAAATCGCTGGAAATAACTTTCAAGTTTCTGGGTTAACCGCTAGGGGGCGTAACATGTGAAGAAAAACATGTTTTGGGGCGTAACATGTGAAGAAAAACAACTGGGCTTTTAAAACCAGTTTTTTGGGAAATATACCCAATTATCATCGTCATCATCATCAATTAGCCTATATTTGTCCACTGCTGAACGTAGGCCTCCCGTAAAATTTTCCACCTATTTCTGTCTTGAGCTTCTTGCATCCAGTTTGTGGTGATGCGCTTGATATCATCCGTCCATCTAGTCGGTGGTCGTCCTCTGCTTCGATATGCATCTTGCCTTGGTCGCCATTTCAGAATCTTTTTGGTTCATCTGTCATCCGTTAATCTGGAAACATGTACGGCAAAAGCCCATTTAGCCCTGGCTATTTTTTCAACTGCATCTGTGACTCCTGTTCTTCTTATTTCTAGGTTTGGTACTTTATCTCTGATGGTAATACCTAATATTGATCTTTCCATAGCGCGTTGTGTAACTCTTATTTTATCTATTGTTCTTTTTGTCAGAGTCATTGTTTCTGCACCATATGTAACAACCGGTAAAACGCACTGGTTAAAAATCTTTCTTTTTAAGAAAATGTTATTCAATCTACCAAAGGCAGCCCATGTGAGACCTATCCTCCTTTGTATTTCATCCTTCTTTGTATTTCATGCCCAATTATACCAAGTGTTAAATAAGTAAACTAGAAAATGGCCTAAAGTCTGCACAAAGTTGTTCAAGTACTTTTTTATTTTTTCAAATAAAGGATGGGGGAGAGTGGGAAAGTATTTGTGGATAAATACCTATAACTTTGGTTTGGAACAACCGATTTTAACGAAATTAGTGTCATTAGAAAGAGTGTGGATAAATTAATTTACATCTACTATAAAATAACTGCATTTAGTTTTAATTGTCATGGGTAGAGGGTACTTTCGAATAGAAAAAATTAAATTTTGTGTTTCTTCAAAATGTTTAATGAAAAATCCTATTTATTGTAAATTATAATGGAACTGGATTAAATTCGTAACAAAATGGTAATGATGTAATCATCGTCTGCAAAAATTGTAATATCTCTGATTTCTTTAGAATTACGAATTTCTCTTAAAACATGCTTCGAGGCTTCACGTATGAGCAATGTAAAATATTTTTTTTTCATCAGAATCTTCCGGAAACATATCGACGGGTCTTTTTAAAATACCATAAACTGCCTTACGACTCCTCTCTGTCTCTAAACTTGAAATAATTGTAAACAAGCTGTTAATAAACTGTTCCAAAGGACTATTTTTGGTTACAACTGATTTTAATTTAGCGTTAATGTATTCCAGGCGGTTATATGTGTTATTTAAAAAAATGTTTTTAAAAATTTTTTTTTCCCAAACTCCACTTATCCTTTCCACCAAGTTCCTATGCACAAAGAAGAAAAACATGACTTTTGTTATGCAATGAACTAGCAGATTTAGCTGCACAATGTACAGGCATGTTATTTGAGGAAAGGTTTAATCTATTAAAAAATCTCAAAACACTGTGGGCCAATGATACTGCTGTTCTACTTACACCTATAGATGTTACAGACGAAAATGACACGCAAGTTATTATTAACAGTAATAATGAAGTTGTATTTGAAAATGACACGCAAGTTATTATTGAAAGTAATGATGAAGTTGTGTTTGAATTATATTTGTATTTGCTGGATGAGCCGTTTTAAGGCTAGGCACGAAATTACGTGTGGAAGAATTTGCGGTGAAGCGGAGAGTGTTTTTAAAGAAGTCACCGACAACTGGTTGAAGTCAGGGCCTACAATAAGATGAAATTAGAGTGACGATAATGTGTTCAATGCCGACGAGCTGAGACATAAGAACCTAAAACTCAAACATGAACGTTGTATAGGTGGCAAGTTATCAGAAGAAAGGGTAACTGTACTCGCGTATGCCAACCTGTCCGGTTCCGAAAAAAGCAAGTTATTCGTCATTGGGAAATCTCAAAAACCACGATGTTTTAGAGGTGTGAATCAGCTTCTTGTCACATATAAACTTAATAAAAAATCGTGGATGATAACAAAGATTTTTAGTGGAGAACTTTTGAAGTAGGACGGAGAGTTGGGACGTCGAAAGATTCTTTTAATTAACAATTGTACAGCTCATCCGAAAGTTTATTCAGTTCAGAAAACATTCAAATTATTTTTTTACCCCCCAATTGCACAACTGTTCTGCAACCGATAGATCAGGGCTTCATAAGGTCCCTTAAAGTTCACTACAAAAAAGTTTTAGTTAAGCGGATCCTGAATAATGTGGAAAACCGTAGTGAATCTCCTGTTACTTTATTAGATGCCATAGATTTCATCCACAAAGGATGAACACTCGTCTGAGGTAGAAAACGTAGAAGATGAATATCCTGTAGCAAAGTGCTTGAGGTTACAACAGCAAGGTCAAGAACTAACTTAACTGAGCAGTGATCACGAGTTTGCTGAATTCATTGGAATAGAGACGTAGATGACACTTACATAGTTATCAGCCAATTGGTTAAAAACAACACAGAGGACCATCGAACGAGCTACGTTAGGAGTTTCTCTGAGAGAACACATACGAGATGACCACGTGTGAAGCAGGACGTGGGTAGAAGGTGTAATTGGATGAAGACCACAAAAGCGGTGGCTATATGTTATCAAAGCAAAAGTGGGGAGAAACTGTAACCGAATAGCACAAAACAGAGAAGAGTGCAGAACTTATCGAAATGCCTTTATCCAGCAGAAGTGGATGAAAACAGGCTAAAGAAAAAGAAAAAGAAGAGAAGTCTGCCCTACAACTCTGTTTTTTAACGAGTACGTCTGTCTCTTTAATTTAAACAATACATTTGTTTTTTATCACAGTCTTGTAAATATTCTAATAAAAACAGTTTCAAAATATTGTTCTTCTTGATATTGTCACGTCTCATATTCCAATCTAGGCCCAATAATCTTTTATCAATTAACATAAACAAGAGAGACCTCGCCTTGGCATGTCATGTTGCAGTGATCAAATAATGAAACGATCTACGCCACATTTAACACTTCAATTTTTATATTTTCTTTTTTTAACTATTTGTAAGACATGGGTTATTTGAAACCAAACAATACATTGGTATTCTTCAGAATTTCCAGAAAATGCTTTTAAGAGGTTATCTCTTTCCCCGAATGATCATCAATTCCAGGTCAAAAAATGTCTTGTTATCAGTTTCTTTACGTCACATATGCGCTCTTTCTTATAAAACTCTTTGAAAGCTCGGAATGTACTCAGTTTTAGAATAATATTCACAGAGTGCGAGCGGGATTCTTGTGAAAGTTACAAATATTTTTATGTGTCAATGAGAATTTTTGAGTTTTTATTAAACTCTAGACACCAGGGAATAAGGTGAGTGGACAGAAATAAAAACACCACTGCAATTTTAAAAGGAGCTAATTGAAAAAAATATATTTTTCGTCTTAAACCACATGATTTTCAGATGTTCTATAAATAAGTTCTTTTATTTCTGCATTTTGAAAATTTCTATTCAGTTATATTTCTTTTAAAAATTATTGATAGCAGTTTTTATTATACAGTTCAGGGCCGGACTGGCTCAAAAAAGACGCCAATGCGTTAACTCTAAACGGAAGGCGCCAGGCCGTCTCTCTTTAATTTCTCCTTCTTCTTCCTTCTGGTATGTATGCTTAAAGCCTGTTTCTTCTTCAATATTAGCCTCCTAAACTGTTTAAATTGTCGCACCATCTTTTTCTTGGTCTGCCAATACTTCTTCGTCCATTTGATGACTTATCTCGTGCTGTTCGTACTATTCTATCCTCTGTCATTCTACTGATGTATTCGTTCCACTCCTGTTTTCGTTTTGTCACCCATCCATTTATGTCTTCTATATTGCATGCTCTTCTTATGTTTTTGCTTCTCTCCCTGTCCAACAAACTTCTCCCTGATATTCGTCGGAGTAGTTTCATCTCTGTTGTTTCTAGCAGTCTAGGTCTAATTGCTGCTTTATAGATTCTTGTTTTTGTGTCTTGTCTTAGATGTTTGTTCTTCCAGATTGTGTCATTAAGAGAATTTTTTCAACGGCTTCTACAGAAGAATCTACTCGTTAAAAAAATTCTAGAAAAACATGGATAGTCAATAGATCTCTCTTTCTGAATTTATTTAGATTTTGTAGTGCGCTCCAGGGAATTATAAAAAATGCTTTCGAAAATGGGAGTATTTTATGATTCTATATAGGAATCTACTCTTTTAAATAATCTAAAAAATCTTATCTTGATTGTTGGTACATTCATAACTTTGTTTATTTGCGCTCCTAAATTTTTATAATCATTACATTATTTTTAAAAAATTTCCATGGATTACTATAAGATCGTCAAAACTGTATGCACTTTCAACTTGTTCCCTTATTGCTAGCCCTTGTTTTCCTGCCAACTTCAAAATATTAATGATAGTATATGCAAAATAACTTTGTTCAAATACTTCTTTTTTCCGGTTTACGAATTGTTTTTCAAACAACATTCAGTCAACAGTTGTTTCCTCATTATATGTTTACGTTCATGAGGGTTTTCATGCTCATTTGCTGTTTGAATTAAATGTCTAAATCGGTTAAAACTTCAAGGAACAATTGAGTAATCATCAGAAAATAACAAACAAATACTGCAGTATAGCTTTTTTCACTTCTGTTGTAGTAAGCTAGTTACGATTTAATTTTTGACCAGATTAAAAGGAAAACACTTTCGCAACGAAATCAATAGCTTATTATTGGATTTGCTTTGAATATAATAGAATTAAAAACGTCGTTTGTATGACACGCGAGGTTTTTTGAAATAATTTTGGGGATTTGATTCATCAAAAAGTATTTCTTCTATTTCTACTACTCCTTCACCCCCTTCTTCTTCTGCACCTTTTTCTTCTTCTATTTCTATGAAATGTTTATTTAAAACAAAGAAAGAATTACTATCATCCATATTATCCATAGCGTGATTTCTAATAAGGAGGATTATAGTGAAAATATAGTATTTTGTATATATACGAAAGATAATTAATATGCATTTTTTATCTTGGTGAATGTCCTTTGTACAACAAAAATATAGTATACACAAAGCCATCTGTTATCTTCATATAATTTCGAATATACCCATATTATATGAAGGTTTTCCAAACACTCGTTAAATATTTTCCTCTTCTTTTCTTAAAAAGTTTTTTTAAAAACAACTCTTGACACTATTATATCCAAGGATGCTGTACATCATCGAAGAACGTGATATATATTATGACCTTTGTTATCTCTTTACGTAGTTAATGTTTTATTATCATCACTGAGTACCGATAAAATAGTTTTCTTAAAATTATTTTGACAAAGACTAAAAATATTTTGTTTATCAAAAAACATTTTGATAAATAACATTAATAACAATAAACTTCAGTTTATAGTTGAAATAAAACTCAGCCACAGAGTCTAGAAACAGGAAGCAGAGCCCCTAGAGCACTATGCTCTACGAGAGCCCGTGTAGGACTGGCTTGGCTGACCTGAAAATCACCTATATTTACTGTATTGTCTCGGTGTTCGTTCTTGTGGGCTGGTTTTCTTTGTTTTATGTTTTAGTGTCCTGTTATAGGTTGTACACCTTTTCAGGACGTGGTTTGTTTCTGTTTGGTTGGCTTTCAGGCTGTGTGGTTTCACTGGTGGTAGGTTTTGAGACTTGTCGGCGCGGCGGAGGAGCGTCTTGGATAATCAGAGGCGAAAGGGTTGTTGAGTTAATGGTCTTTTTCGAATTTTGTTTGCTAAAAAATATGTTTATGAATATTTGAATTTATTAGGGGTCAGTTCGCATTATGGCTGTCATCTTATTTACATTCTAGGAAGATCCTCGTTAAACTTAGTGACACACGATCAGATTATGGTGATATTGATATTGGGGTTTCTCAGGGTTCAATATTGGGGCCATTAATATTCCTATGCTATATTAATGATATGCCCAGATATGTCAGTTCAAATAACATATTTATGTATGCAGATGACACAACCATTGCTACATCTGCTTCAAGTGCCGAGGAATTAACTGTTCAACTGAATATTATATCAGAAGATTTTACAGAGTGGTGTAAAAAAATGCTTTGATTGTTAATGCTAAAAAAACCACAAGCATGCAATTCTACTACAAATCAAATTTAAGTTACCAGTTTTCTATAAATGTGAATGATAGCCTGGTTCATTCTACAACTTCCACCAAACTTTTAGGTTTGTATCTTGATAGTAACATGAGCTGGGAATCTCAAATTAATCATGTTTGCAAAAGAATAAATAGTAGTTATTACGCAATATTGCAATTAAAAAGCTTTCTTAAAAAGGAACAGTTATTGAATGTTTATTATGCAATTGTTTATTCTCACTTAGCCTTCTATATAAATCTTTGGGGTAGTGTTGTGAATGTTGCAAGAGTGTTTGTCTCTCAGAAAAGGATAATTCGGTTAATTTTTGATTTACCATATAGGCATTCATGCGGACAATATTTTAAAGAATACAACATTTTAACAGTACCTTCTATATATATTTTTAAATGTATACTACATGTAAAAGCCAATATAACTACTTTTCATTTAAACTCTGATTATCACCAGTACCCAATTAGGCATAATGACCTCATTAGAGTACCAAAACATAATACAGCACGGTTTGAAAAATCCCAGTATTATATGGGTATAAGACTTTTCAATCATCTTTCCAACAGTATTAAATCTGAAATGAATTTAAATAAATTTCGAAGTAAATTAAAATCTTTTCTATTGCAAAATTGTTTCTACAGTGTAAATGAATATATGGGGGATGTAAATAATTAATTCTATGTATTTTTTATCCTTTTACTCTGAAATTGTGATATTTATAATGTATTTATATTTTTTTTATTCGACTTATCCTATATCATGTAAATGATCTTTCAGGATGAATAATTTATTATTATTATTATCCAGATTTAGCCATACGGCTCACACTCCCTCTAAGGGGAAAATTCATTCATCCCAGATACCTACGGTATCAAAAGGATTGAGCTCTGGTGGGACTCTTTCCGTGTTATCGAGCCCTAGGTGACTTGGTATGCTGGAGTATCTCCCAAACATTTTCGTACACATCTGGACGTTGAGAGTAGTACAGCTTTCTGCATGGTCTTGTAGAGATGTTCATTTAGACCTAGCTTTTTTATGTTTTCTAGGAGGTTTTTTGGAATGACTCCAGTAGTAAAGAGAATAATAGGTATTGTCTGGGTACTTTCCATTTTCCACTGTCTTCGTATTTGAATTTCCAAATCCCTGTACT
Source organism: Diabrotica balteata (assembly GCA_918026665.1). Classification (NCBI taxonomy): domain Eukaryota; kingdom Metazoa; phylum Arthropoda; class Insecta; order Coleoptera; family Chrysomelidae; genus Diabrotica; species Diabrotica balteata. The sequence goes on from OU898276.1 coordinate 188,063,667, forward strand.
TGGCGATTTTTTCGTTCTGTTTAACACGAAGATTATTGTTGTTGGGTATCGCCACATCAATTAATGTTGTTTGTCTCTTTAGTTTATTAACTAGTATGAGATTATTATTATCCCAGATTTAGCCATACGGCTCACACTCCCTCTAAGGGGAAAATTCACTCATCCCAGATACCTACGGTATCAAAAGGATTGAGCTCTGGTGGGACTCTTTCCATGTTATCGAGCCCTAGGTGACTTGGTATGTTGGGGTATCTCCCAGAAATTTTCGTACACATCTGGACGTCGCGAGGAGTACAGCTTTCTGCATGGCCTTATAAAGATGTTCATTTAGACCCAGCTGTTTTATGTTCGCTAGGAGGTTTTTGGGAATAACACCAGTAGTAGATAGAAGAATAGGTACTGTCTGGGTACTTTCCATTCTCCATTGTCTCTTAATTTGTATTTACAGATCTCTATACTTGGCGATCTTTTCGTTGGATTTAACACGCAAATTGTTAGTGTTAGGTATCACCACATCAATAAGTGTTGTTTTCCTGGAAATTTTATTCACTAGTAGGAGATCCGGTCTATTATGGGCCACTGGAGGTCACATGATACCAACACGAAATATTTAGGCAGTAGGTGTGTTCTTTTTTAGAATCACTTTGCCGAGTACACTGGCATTACAGCCACTTGAAATATTTTATTATATACGCGTAGAAATAATATTTAAAAATTTCTATTAATGTTAACTTAAAGAAATACACAATAATATGTGTCATTTAATTTGTATAAATACATTATAAAGCGTTTTTATGAAGAACATTTGATCGGAACACACTGTAACTGTAATCGAACGAAGGTGAAATTTTGGCATAAATTGGTAACACTTATTTGACACTTGCGGTGTTAACACTTTTTGTACTTTATTATTTTGAATTTTAATGTGAATACCTCTTGTTTTATACTTTTACCTATTTAATAAAATCTGTTCTTCTTAGAACAAAATTAGTGTGTTTTACTTAAAAAATGTCACGTAAGAATTTAAACAGTCGTTGTAAAGAGATGGTAATACTTTTGCAATAATTATGTGATCTATGTGATTTAAAATAGAGTCAGGATTTTTTTATACTTTGGCAACTATGTCAACTTCGAACTCTGACGTAGATAATGACGTGTATCGGTATGTAAATTAGATGAAGATTATTTAATATGACATCCTTGAATCGCTCCGAGGGTTAACAAAGTGTCAGAGCAAAATCGACTGAACTGCTCATGGTGGCGATTGCTTGAAATTTTATCAGGACGCTTTTGTGCATGGTACAGTTGCGGTCACGGAATAGTTTACACCTTACTTTTTATATTGTAATACTGTAAAATTGCAGTGTCGTACGGATTTGATAAATGTCAAAGTCAAAAAATTTCAAAACGTCAATGCTTTCGCGAGTGTTCAACAATAAAATAAAAGTATATTAAACTCTTCCAAAATGGTTAGAATATATTTGAATTATGCGCAAAAAACAAGAGCAATTGCCAAACTCGAAGAAGGTTGGTCACTAAGGCAAGTTGCTGCTGATTTGAACGTGAGTCATATGTGCATATGGAAGATTAAACAAAGATGGGATAATTTTCACTCTATAGCACGGTTGGGCGGTTCAGGAGGGCAGAAGATTTCCACAGATCAACAGGATGAGATGTTAGTAGATTATTTGAGAGAATCTCCTTTTGCCACAGCTCAAAAGGCAAGAGAAGAGGCAGCGTTTCCAGGCAGTATTCGCACTGCACGTCGAAGAATTAAAGCAAGTGGACTGCTAAATTGTGTAACTGCACGGAAACCTTTTTTGACTGAGGATCACAAGAGGAGACGAGTTGAATTTTGTAATGAATTTATAAACCGCGATGAGAATTTTTGGTCTAGGGTCGTATTTTCCGATGAAAAAGTATTTCAGTCGTATAATAATGGTCGAATAAGAGTTTATAGGCCGAGAAATCATAGGTATGATGAACAGTATACGCATCATTTAAGAAATAGTGGAGGATTCTCTGTCAACGTATGGGGATGGATAAGTGCCGAAGGCCGGGCGTTTGTTATCATGTAGAGGAGAAGTTAACAGGATTATATTACAAACATATTATTGAGCACACAATGTTGCCATCGGTGATCCAGAGATTCCCCAACAACGACTTTATCTTCCAACATGACAATTGCCCGGTGCATACGAGTAGAATTGTTCGAGAATGGCTAGAAGAAACTGATGTTAATGTTCTTCCATGGCCTTCCCGTAGTGCAGACTTTAACCCCGTCGAAAATGTGTGGGCAGAGTTAACAAAGAAACTAAATGAAAGAAACCTTAGACCACGGAATTGAATTGAATTATGGGAAGCAATTGAGCAGGCATGGGAAGAGCTTGTTAACTATAACATGAGGGGATTGGTGCTATCTATGAACAGAAGACTGCAAAATTGTATTGACAAGAATGGGGCTTCCACCAAATATTAATTATTATTTATCATTGTTTATCGTTATTTAATATAAAATAGATTTAAAATAAAATGCATATTAAAAAAAAAGACTTCTTTATTTTCGTTATTAAGATCATAATCCATTTTATTCAAAAAACTGTTTTCTATATTTTTCATTTTGTAAAATATTTTGATATTTTAATTTTAATCTACCTATTCTAGCTAGTACACCACTGGCAACGTCACTTTGACGTAAAAGGTGCGTTTAAACGAAGTAAAAATTTAAAAAATGGGCTCCTAGATACGTGAACCTGTAAACTATTCCGTGACCGCAACTGTACAATGAACATATTCATTGTACCATGGATGTTGATCATTGGTTGATCATGTATATATAACCTCACTTTCGTAGATTATGTTAATAAATCTTTATTAACGACAAAAAATATTTTTGTTGAACTATAAATGTAACTATAAATAGATAACTAATTAATTCTAAAAATTGTATCCGGATATTACCACTACAAAATAAAATATTTAAGTTTAACAAAATAATCCCATAAGACTCAATACTAATACGTCCTCACAAATCTGACAGCGTGTCACGTGACTGTATATAGAGGGGAGACCCACGGAGCGAATACACATAACTTGTGGAATACACACACATATCCACACAGTATAGAGTGCAGTCATATAAAATCAAAACTTTTAATTCTTACTAATTTGGATTTGTTTTTTTTTTTCAGTTTGGACAGAAATCTAGGCACAAAGAAAGACAGCAGAAGAGGTAACTCCGGCAACTACAAGGAACAACAAATTCTAACGAGAATACATCACGTACCTTAGATTTTTGTTTCGCCTGTTTAATCTTAACGTCATCAACATGGTAGTAACCATTTTAACAGCCTCCAAAAAAGCTACTGACACTTGGTGTGTCTCTCCAAAGTAAGTCGATAGCATAGTTTTAGTTTTTAGTTATCGGTATTTAAGAAAGTAGCATTTAGTACAGATCGTGCTGTTTTTTTTTTCAAATCCTTTCAAACCTTTCAAACTTTTTTTCAAACCCTTTCAAACCAGTCTCAAGACTTTTATAATCAAAGTACCTAATTGGTTAGAATATTTTCATGGGTCAAAACAAAAAATGGTACTGCAAAATCAATATCAAACTCTAAATGCACAATATTTTAATACGATCCACCATAGCTAAGTAAATTGTGGCCATGAGAAAGAGGTGGGAACAAGTCGATACAAATAGCAGAGAACACTTAGACATACGTAACATCTCGCAGATAACGCCTCTGATTGTGGTGTATCCATCGAGCAAAAAGACCAAAGAGGGAATCTAATCGTTATGAAAAGGAGAAATTCATAAAAGTGGCCTCTTAATATGAAGGACATATCCGGGAATGCAAAGGCGCCAAATTTAAAGAAGCTATAAAATATTTTTCAGCACGAGTTTTAGACGAGAAAGTTTTATAAATAATAATGATAATAGTCTAAAATATGACACAATTGTTAAAAAACTTCAATATAAATAAGCTTTCATGTGGCACCTCGGACAAGCAATAACATAACCCAACTAAACTTGATTTCTTACACAAGGAAAGTGACTCTTTTTCCTTGTTTAATGTAGTCTCTCAAAATAGCACTTTCCATCTAACAATATTTTTGCCCCCACTACCTTTACATTCCCTCTTCTGTCTTTTTGCTCGGTGGCTATATCTCAACAATATTCTTGCTGTAACAATATCAGTTATCTAAATATACTTTTGGACATTACATGATTTTTTAAAACTTCACTGTAATTGAATTATCTTGGCTATATTATAATAAAACGTGTATATGTCAAGAAGTTTAAGTATATATTAACAATGCACACTTTTCATGATAGCCAACACAGTGATGATTTTCTGCTTTGTACCACTAACCACTGCCTTTTTTTTGCAGCAACTTCAACGAAAAGAAGGAAAAATCAGACCCTTTTCAAACCAAGAAAGACACCAAACCACAACCGAAGACAAACTCCTACGGGGCTTGGGGACCAACTTTTAAAAATAAAGATCATTTTGCTAATCTTCACTATTGTTAGTCTGTAGGATTTTGTATGAAATATAAATTGTTTTGTAGGGCTATGTTTTTAAGAGGCTTAGGAATCAATATATTTTTATAAGTTTATAGACTATAAATTTCAATTGCAATGTAAAATTAATTAAAGTATTTAGGGGCAAAATTTGCTTTTTTGAGGGTATGAGTGAAATAAACAGAGTTTTTATAATTATCTGCCGTCATCTGCCATTTGTTGTTATTAAATATGTTTGAAGAAGAAGATGATAATACCAACTTTCGTCCACCGTTCGTGTCGAAATCTGGATTCCCTTAAAATCGACCAACGACAATTTAGTAGATATTATTACTGGCTTACATATTAATACTGCCTTCTGCATCATCCAAAAATGTATTGGAATTTATTTTCATTTGCACAAAGCATTTACTCGGCGTCACAAGATAATATTAATACTGGAATCATGAGGCTATCAAGGAAATATACTTGCTTTTATTAAAACATTTCTCCTAACTAGAAAATTTCAAGATAGATGTAAACGGTCTTCCAACCGTATTATATCAAAAAAATGGCACACCTCAAGGCTCGGTAATCAGTCCAACACTTTTCCTTCCAGCTATTAACTATATAATAACATCAATGAATAAACCCATTCAAGATAGACTGTACGCGGATGATCTTATAATATTCTTAAACGGGAAAAATATACAGAGAATGGCCAAGTTACTACAAGATCAGCATATAGCATGGTCTAAAAGAATGGTTTTCAATTTGCTCTATCTAAAACTCGCTGTGTCATATTTTCAAAGAGACCTGTTCCAGAAATGAACATATTGTTTTTAAAATACAAAATAAAAATATAATTCTTTGACTTTTCTTAGTGTATAATAACTAGAACACACACTTTATCAAGTTTGAACGCGACACCTGGCGTTTGACGTCTGACCCTGTTAAATATTTTTTCACACCTAAATAAAGTAGGGGTAATCTTCCCATTTTACGCATTATGTAGTGTTTTATCAGTTCAGTAAGAGCAGTTCAAGTTGGCATATGGCCGTCGAGGCATCGCCGCAGCGGGTAGCTAAGAACTCGCAATTCACGTGTTAAATATAATATTCTCTCTCCGCCGAAATCGGGCAATTTCTCATAACAGTTTTTCTTTTACGTGTTATAAAGAAAGAGTAAATTTGATATTGTATAGTAAGTTACGGCCGTGTTGGGCCTCTCTACTCTTAAAATATTTAATTATAAATCGATAAACTCAAAAGTGATTTTATTTCTCTGGAGCTATATTTGCTCACATTAAGAATCCTTATCCTTCAACGGTCACTGAAGAACCAAACCTATGGAGATGCATCCATTCACAAGTCCTTTGAAGTAAGGCTTGGAATCAAAAGATTTCCAACTCTCATGATGTAGGTAGCCAGTTACAAGGCTCCCTCAAGACCAAAGCAACATTTCCAAAGAAATCAAGCTCTAACCTGAAAGGACCACATCAAATATATTTTAGCAATGTGTCAAAAAGATTAAACCTCTTAAAATGTCTTTCTGGTACGAACTGGAGCGGACGGTAAAACTCTTTACAATCTCACCAAACCATTTGCTACTCGAATATTTAGCATGCAAAACCCTACATTCCCTTTTTATGAAAATGCAGACGAATCATAAATGAATTAAACCTTGAAGTACCGAAATCTGTCCTAACAAGATGCCAACTCCCCCTCCCTGGCTAATATCTTCTCTTCTCTTCATATAAATCTGGATCTATTATCATCATCAATAAAAGAAAGAAACCAATCGTCACATAATTAATTCCAAATATCAAACCTTAATTTCTCAATGATCTCCCTCCAAACAGTTATTCATGCATGGATCTACAGAACGAAGACGGAACATTGTGTAGCATCTGCCTTTGTAACAAAGAATGAAATATAAACTTTTGGAGACTAACACTATCTTAATAGGAGAACTCTTGCAATATATTATAAATTCTCTAGAAATCATCTCTAAAATCTATTCTTTCCATCCTGTGTCCAAACTCATTAGACAAAACTGGCACTTTGGAAACGATCTGGCAGATAAATATGCACTAGAAGTCTTAGAGGATGGAACTATTAAGATCTATCCAAAAATTTCAGCGACAGATCTCAAATCATATTTCTACAGCAAAATAGTTGACTTATGGAATAGCAGATAGCAAAAAAAAACAGTCGAAATTACTTGTGATGAAACGAACATTTCAAGCATGGTCGGATAGTTTCACCAATCGTTTTTCTCAGGAGATCGTGACACGACTGCGGCTTGGTTATAATTCCCTTACGCATGGACATGTGATGACACGAGATCCTAACCGGAGTGTTATGCTTGCGAGATCCAGCTAAAGGTCGATTTAGACACATCAGTCCCAACGCCGAACCGGTCCTATTTGGTCACAGAACTATCAACTATCTGACAGCTGGCAAACTGTTCGTCGCCTGATGAATGTGAATGCCTGCGCCATATTTCTATTAAAGAATATTTTGTATGACGGATTGTTCGGTTCGGCGCCAGGACTGTGACGAGACGTGACTGATGTGTCTGAATCGATCTTAACGCAGCTAACAGTCAAACAGCTTCTAGTGGAGTAGCCGTTACACAGTGAGGAAAGAGGAATTCCGGAGAATTTAAAAAATCTTTTCTTAAAATACGGTGCCAAGGTGATTATTCAATTTTTAAAAGAAATAAACTATTTATACAAAACTTGTTTGTTGTACCATTCTATGGATGTTAATATTTATTTCTTTCGTTAATAGAGGTTGATGCGATGTAAATAAAAAAGTACTTGTTGAACAAGATTTTTGAATTTCCATTTTTGTAACATAATATTGTTGAATTACCTCTATCTTTAATCTCCTCTCTTTGAGCACATAATTTTGACAATCTAGTTATTGAGAGGTGACAATATTGGATTCTATAAATGTTTATGGATCGAAATATGTGGCTCGCTCGAAAAAGAATTTTTTTTTTCCAGAAAATTTCAACTTAAAAAAATCAATATTTTCGACAAAAGTTTCATTCGAAAGTCAATAATTTTCAGCACTTGAAATATTACATATTCTTAGACTTGTTTTTAATGTAGATTATGAATCGGATATCCAAACTGCTCTGGCTATCATAGCGATTAACTTACTAGTTACAGTTTTGGGTCACAAAATCATAAAATTTAAAGATCGAAATTTTTTATAAATCATTATTTTGATCCAATTAGTATCCTTCTTTATGAATAATCCTGTAAATGATTGGGACCGAAACAAAAACTGAGAATATAGTTATTTCTGACACTTTAATATTTATATTATACAATATTTTTGTTTTTTATCTTAATACATCTAAATACACTAACAAATTCCACGATTTCAGTTGTGTTAGCAAACTGAAACTATTAAACTTTTCTAGCAGTTTACGTCACAAATGGCTGAATAGTTTGTTGCTTGTGTTTGCTGAAATGTTTATTCCACAGTTTTTCGAACAATAGAATCAGTAGAGCTGCTGTAAAACCTACAAAACACACAATGAGTTCGACAATTCACTTAACAAAGAAAAGAAAACTAAAAAATAGTTAGCTATACATTATTTATTCTCAAGTCAAAGCCACATCGACTTCACGTAGATAAGTACAGGTTGGCCATTATCTGTGTGGGTAAAATTTTTGCCAGTTTCGCGTAACCGGGAGAAAGTATCCGAATAAAACAAATGGATGGAGATATTACACAATTTTAATAGGAATAAGCTACAACTGAAGTTTAAAATAAGTTTATTGACGTTTCAATTTCCACTTCGGAAATCGTTTTCAAAATACAAACATTAATAAATTACACAAATTTTGTTTTTTGTTACCTTGGTGAAAAATTCTTCTAATAATTTAATTTTATACGACTCATTTATATAGACAATTTAGACACGTATTATACATATTAAAGTAGACAACTTAAAAATGATATTGCAAATGTTGCTGACTTAAGAATATCCGTCAGAAAAAATCATAACATGTGATTCGTCTTTAAAAGGACAACCACATGCCATGATGACAGTAAATTTCTCCTGTTAGTGATTCCATAGTAAATCATGAGGAAAAGACCAGGAATAAACCTCATAGTACTAGCCCGACATGGTAAGTATTTGGTCTTACATTTAGTACACTCTCAATAAACACGAAATTCCGATTTTATATGTATGTTATTTAAAAATTATAAATAATGTATCCTCGATATGTTACCGACTGAATAGTGGTATTTTCCTTTTATTAACTTCCTCTTCTAATATGAGTAACCAGATCCTACTGCATTCTACTGAGGAATATGGCGACACAATTGGTCTCATTTAGCATAATTATGCTCATGAATTAAATGAAGGGCTTAGAATAAAAGGAATCCAAGTGCAATTTTACTAGTTTGGAGATATTTAAGGTTAAAGTTCTTTGGATAATTAAAATTCCTTGTACTACGGTAGTACATAGTATTATTTAATATTAAAGGATCAGAAAATCAATATGCCCACACAAATTTTCAATAAAATAACCACTTTAGCTGTATTTTGAAAATGAAAAGTACTTGAATCTTTCTTATTCCAAACGGTATCCGTGACTAAATATCCTTATATATCATTTTTCAAAGTAAAACACTTGCACGTCACGATTTATACAAAGTGACGTCACTTATATTTAAAATTTTCAGAACATCAACCTTTATAGTTCAAATTTTCCTAACACAGCTAATAATACGAAACCCATACGGAACTGCTCGATCTTTCATAGGCGTCAACATGGTGTAATAATAAAAAAAAATTAATCATCATTATATTGGAAATTTTAGAATTATATTGATTAAATAACCAAAAACATTTATTATTATTAATAATATAAATTTTATAAAATAACTCTTGAAGTCTAATATTTCACAAAATAATAATTTTAATTAAATATATTAGACAATTGTACGCAACTGATACGGAAATACATAAAATATTATTGACAGTTCAGCGGGTGGCAAAAGTGTATTAAGTGTTGCCGCTTTTTTAGAGTAGAAATTTTGTTTGTTTTGATTTCTTACACAATTTAATCATAATATAATATATATTAATAAATTGTATTTATAAATACATTTTAAATTTAGATTAATAGCTTTAAAAACTAATTATTGTTGTGTATTGTGATTGTGATATGCCAAAACAAATAAATAGTCTGTAGAAAGCTGATAAGCTTTCATATAAGATAGATTATTTTGAACAAGAAATAATGGCGGGACGTTTTTGTTATTAAAGCCATAAAAGAGGTAAGTTTAAAATTTAGAATATATAATTTTGTATTAAAATGTTTTCTTATGTATTTTAATGTGTTGCAGTAGTATTAAAACTAAGTGTATTTACTGTTAATATAATTGTTTGACAAATAGTTGACATTTTAAAAATTCCTCACTTACTAACTATTGTGATGTTTTGGCAACGCTGTGGGATTCTGACGACGTAAATGTTGAATGACGTGCAAGCTTTTTTATATGAAATATGCTATACATCTTTAGGATTTTTGCACGAAAAAAAGGTGACTAAAAATAGATTTATGGCTAAATTATTAGTTATAATATAATACGCAGAAAAACAAAGGAAAAACCACAAAAATATCTTTAACCCCACACTAAGCAAGTTTCACATATTATGAGAGTCCAGCACTGCTGTATGTTCCATATCTTCGCCAAATTTAGTTTGCTGCGACTCTAACATTTCAGTTTCTTCTTGAGAACCTTCTTCAGAAACTTCGTTGATGGTATTTATTTTTTTGTGTATTCATGGAGAGTTCTTTGCCCATGTAAGGCCTAGAGCTTTACGAAACCAAAAAAACGTTCATAATTATAAATATTTTGACAAGCAACAAATTGTTTTGTATTTAAATTTATGAATACAAATTCTTCATCATAATTCAAATTCTTTTTTTTTGTCGTTGAAATATTTCTTCTTTAGCTAAATCTTCAGTAAAATAAAAGTTAATAATGATTTAGGTACTTAATAATTGTTGTAGGAAATGGTTTGTGTCCCTAAGTAACAAAGAAAAAATAGTCGCTAAAAAACAGTATTAATGTGAAAATTGCATAATATTTCATACCCATGAAGAGTACAAAAAAGCTTCCCTGCATATCATCCAAATTCACTGTATGATTGTTGACTTCAATGAGATGTCTGTTCTTCCAACATCTGTCCCTCTTTGGTAAATAATCCTTCAGCCATTTCTCAATCAATCCCATTTGATGTAATTTTTTAATCCTAAAAATACAAGAGATATATTCGTGTTTTTTATCCAATGGTGGAAATTTTTCTACCATACCAAGCACAATACCGGTTGGGGAGATAATTGCTAGTGTTTGAGTTGGGAATTAGTAAATTATCGCAGGATGTCACAGACGAAATCTTAGATGGAAACTTCATGAATATTAGGACGAGTCAAACCATCTAAAGGCAATCCCACGACTTTGAAAAACGAAATAATCAAAACCTAAATGCTAATAAGAACATTTTTAATCAATTTATTAATTTTCAGGGGACTGCTGCCCAATAAGATTAACAACGTTTAAAATAGATATATTCCAATATACTTAGGCGAAAGGGGGAGAATAGTGGCCGCCTAAGCATTTTGGTTTATTTATACTGCTACATAGCTTTAGAAAATATACTGTTAACGTAAATAAAACTTCAAACATTAGTACTTTAAACTCTATTTACGAAAATTTTTTAAACAGAACAAAAAAAAAATTAAAACGGTCTTTCAGACTTCTGCTGGTGGCCATATTTACCCGCTGCCGAGGGATAGAAGTGCCACTGCCACCATTACCCCCATTTAAAAAATAATTAAATGCAGAAATCGCAAATGTAAATTTTGCTTTCGAAACTAGTACAGTCTTTGTGTGCCCATTGGCCGCAAATGCTGCAATGGATCCAGAGTTCTCTGTTTTTACCGAATTCGCCACAAATTGTGCAAATATCTTCAATAATGTCCCTATCACGGTCATCGTCATCATCCTCATCTTCAGATGATATATTTCTGTGATCTTCTGTGTTCTTATACAATTTCTATTTGGAACTATTCACGGAGGAGTGAACTCTTCGATGCCTATTTTTCGTTTGGTTCTTTTGCTGGCTTTATTTCTCATTTGCCCTTCCTTCTTCCGCTGTTTTTCTTCAAGAAGTAACTTCATTGGTGTTGATGGCATTATTTCGGAATGTTGCTTCCTGTTGCTTTTGTGTTGGATCTTTTATTTCCAACTGAATCATCTTTTGAACATCCTGGTAGTGGAATTATGTCAACAAAAGATACTTCAAACTTTTTGTCATGTGTCAAACTTTCTTTATTCCCCTTAACTTCCTTATTATTCTTCTCCTTATCTAATACACTTTTTTCTCTTGGTCTAGTGTCTTTTTATCTTTTTCTTTTATGAATGATTCACCTGGAGCAAAGTCTTCATCGGTAAAATTTTCAGGATTATATGGAAATATTCCTGCATTCTCAAAACCTTTAATGGCTTTGACTGGTGTGGCTACGAGACCGTATGAATTTTTAAATATTTCAGCTATTTTAAATGTCGTGATACGCTCATGAGGATGACTTCGAAGATAATTGTCACATTCAATGTTAAAGGCTGATTTAATGATGAGTAAAAATTACATCACGGTGGGTCGATGCGATGTGTGAGGGGTATGGTTAACATAATAATTCCTAGGTCTTTACAGAAATTATAGGTATCTAATGTACAGTGGCTACTGTGATTGTCGACGATTAACAAAACTGGATCCTCCTTTGAAGGTTTTACAACACTGTAAAAATGCTGGAGCCGTTCGAGAAATATTTGCTCCTTTATCCACCCATTACCCGAGCAGCAGTAGACTGCATCAGGTGGCCCATTTTTCTTTAACTCTTGTTTCATCCTTTTGCGTTCATAAATAAACAAAGGTGGAATATATGTTCCTGAGGCACTTATGCAGCACATAATGGTTGTTGTTTGACTTCTTTCTGCGCTTGTAATATAGCCGACTCTCTTTTATCCCTTTTCAGCAAGTATTTTTCCGGGGTTTTGGACGGTTGTTATGTCTGTCTCGTCTGCATTATATATTTTGCATGCCGAAAATTTATATTTATCCAATATGGATTTTAAATGAGAGAAAAATAGGTTTACTTCAGTTTTGTTAAAAGCAAATATGCGGTTAATAATTGTCGCCTTCGGTTTTCTTATTCGAATAGTTGGATTTCTTTTAAGGAAGCCGTCAAGCCAGTCTCTTTCAGCAATTTCTTTTTCTTTGGAAAATGGATGATGTAAATTTTTTTCTTCAGTGTATTTATAGGCACATTTTTTTTTATTTCTGTGGGAGTTATCCAATAAAAATGTTTTGATAACTTTATGACCTACTTTGTCAAAACTTCTTCTTCCTTGGTAAATACAGAATTACGACATAAAGAAGCAGCTGTTGTATCATTTCGCTTTAGTCGTAGTTGAATTGTAGATCTGGTAATTGCAAAACTTCTTGCAACTTCACGGACGCTTCTGCCATTATTTACTGCACTAAGTTGCTCAGCATTCCATCGTGATTTGTCACTTCTTCTCTTGTAAACTCGAGGCATCTGAAATATAAGAATGTATAAAGAAATACTCTGTATTATATAAATACAATTTGGGGATAATAGTGGCCGGCCAGCATTACCTCCAGGCGCGTGGGTATTATAACCCCAAAATACATATTTATACTGATCGACTCATAATCATTAATCACTTAAATGAGAGCAAGAACTTTTTATATAGTCTTAAACTACGTTAAAAATTTAACAAATAAGTACCAATTATGCAGCTAAATAAACTTAATTACATACTTCTACATACCTTTAAAAATCTTGCACTAATACAGCAACTCCAACAAAATATGACATTTTAAAAAATTCCTTCTTTGCCGGCAAAACATCGTCATTGTTTTAGGTACAGTTTGAACGAAACACTGTTAGATGGCGCAACAGGTATTAAACGCGAAATAATATTAGGCCGTAAATGTAAATATTTCATGGCTACTATTACCCCAGCGACCACCATTCCCCTTCCCCTATTTAAAAGAAATTTTCAATGTGTACCTATCTAAACAATTTTCAATGACTATGGATGTTAATTAAAAATACAATAAAGCAAAATAAAATATAAACATCACAAACTTAATCACGTAATTTAGTTTTACATATCAAAATGATGACTACCTGTTCCACATCCACTCAAATAAATAAACACATACCTGAGATCGAGATCAGAAATGAATTCGGCCTTCGGTGCAAAAAACTAGATCTGGGTGAATATTTGCTCGAAATAAAAATTATTAATACATAGTTGGTTTTGTAAAGACATAAAAAACGTTTGGTTTAATCGGCTTCTACGGAGAGGTACATATGCAGACCAACCTGCTTAAGAAGCTGTGGATGCAAGATTGTAGAATTAATTATGCCATAAAGCATCTTTAATTAATCGTCAGTCATACAATGAGAGAATACCAAGTTGAGTTTCAATTTGATCATAATTTACTTGATTTAATTCCAACGGTATACCCTGTTTATATGCTACATATTTCAAGAAGTTGTGTTGGACTGTCACGATTTTTAATATGTAAATATTATAAGATGGAGACCATACATAAGAGTAATACTCTAGATAAGGTCTAACTAAAGAACAATATAATAATTTAATCGCTTCAATATTCTGAAAGTCTCTATTACATCTTTATAAAGCCAGGCATTTGTAAAGACTATAGAAATTATTGACATATTTTCTGCTTATGTATTGTCTTCTCTAAGGAGGTTGGTAATCATCACAGCTATTTTCAATTTTGAACTATTTATTTTTTATAAAGACATTTTTTTAAACAATAATACGATTAGTTGCTTATTAGGCGATTTGAGTATATTTCCATAATATATTGCACAAACTGTCTTAATTTAATGATAACGCTACAAAAATAACAATTTTAGAAAGATATAACTACAAAAATATGAGATTTTTCTAAACAACAAATCGGAATAAATAAATCAAAAAGTGGAAAAGCCAAGTTCTAACAGAGGTCAAGCTACTGATAAAATATAAACAGATGTAAAAATAACTTTAAAAACAAATAAATCATGCTATAGAGCATAATATGCATGTTTCCATATAGAATCTTCTTCTTTGTCAACCATTTTCCATCCACTCCTGAATGTAGGTCTCTCCCAATTGCTTCCATCTTTATCTATCTTGCGCCAATCTAATCCACAGTTTGCCAGCCACATTATTTTTATCGTATGGCAATTACAACACATTTAGAACAAAATTACAAACACTAGTAATATAGGTATATGACAAACTTTAAATAATTACAAACAAACATCAAGTGTATTAACATAATCAATTGACTCTGAAGTTGCAAACAGGAAGTCTTCAGGGCTACCGTTATAGGATCTTGAGGGACACTCTTCAATAATGTGGTCGATCGTTTGGTCCTTCCCACAGTCACATTGGGGAGACGGATTCTTTCCCCATTTATGTAGCATGTATGCACATCTGCCATGTCTGGTTCGGATCCTGTTTAGAGTGGACCATGTTTTACGTGGAAGATCAAAACCTGGTGGCTTGTGGGTAATACAGGGCATGTTATTTTGCCATGCATTCCATTCTTGGGACCATGCATTCGTGATGTTGAACTCCTCATGTATCATTCTTGCCGTTTTCATTGGTGGTTTTCTAGAACGTAGACGGGTATTTCGTGCATCCTCGGTATCTTGGTGGATCGGCAGGTTTATATTGTTCATGATCTTTTTGTATTCACGTGTAAGTGCGTCAACTCGTCGTAAATGTGGAGGTGGAATGTGACTTAATACTGGAAGCCATTGGGTGGGAGTTGATTTAATTGTACCAGCTATCATCCTCATAGTGCTGTGCAGCTGAGTGTCGACCTTTTTTACGTGTGGACTGTGTAGCCAAACTGGGGCACAATATTCAGCGGTCGAGAAAACAAGGGCTAAAGCAGTAGAGCGGAGAGTGGAAGCCGATGCTCCCCAGGTGGTACCGCAGAGCTTCTGTATAATGTTATTTCTTGTACTCAACTTTTGGGCAGTTTTTGTTAAATGCTCTTTAAATGATAGCGTTCTGTCTAGTGTTACGCCCAGGTACTTCGGTGTTTTGTTATGAGAAAGTGTGGTATTTTCAAACCGTATGTTGAGTTCCTTTCCAGCAAGTTTATTGTTCAGGTGAAAGCAACTTACTTCTGTTTTGGATGCATTTGGTTGAAGCCGCCACTTGCGAAAATATTTGCTCAATATATATAAGTCTGCCGTCAGAACTTCTTCAGATGTTTCTAGTGTTCTGCATCGTGTAGTGAGGGCCCAGTCATCGGCGTATCCGAACTTTCTTGATTGTGTTTCTGGCATATCTGCTAAATATAAGCTAAATAGTAATGGAGAGAGCACTGACCCCTGTGGTAGGCCATTCTTAAGTTTCTTTGGTGGGCTGATATCTGTGCCCATCACTACTTGAAACATTCGGTCGTTGAGCATGCTATCTATTAAACGTGCTATTTGTTTACAGGGAATTGCACGGAGAATTTTGTATATAAGGCCCTCTCTCCATACTGTATCGTAAGCTGCCGAGAGATCAATAAATGCCGCTGAAGTTTTAAGTCTTCTTTGGAAACCCGCTTCGATGTAGGTGGTGAGTGACATGACCTGGTCCGCGCAGCTTCGTTCTGGTCGAAAACCCGCTTGTTCGACTGGGATCACCTGGAACAGTTCTGTACTGATTCTATTATATATAAGCCTCTCTAATAGTTTGTAGATGGCAGAGAGAAGCGCAATTGGTCTGTAGTTTTTTGGGTTGTCAGCGGGTTTGCCTGGCTTTGGTATGGCTATTATCTTAGAGCGCTTTAGTTCTTGTGGGATATTTCCAGTTTCCATGATGTCTGTGAAAAATCGAGCCAACCAAACTTTTGTATACTTGCCACAATTTAGTAGGAATTCAGGGTGAATATTATCAAATCCTGGTGCTTTTGCTGGCTTAACATCTTTTAGAGCCTCTGATATGTCTTCGCTGGTGAAGGGGAGGGAATGCTCCGTTTCTGTGGCTACGTGTTTTAAAGTTTTAAGTTCTCTCTTTACGTAGATAGTGTGTGCTTTATCCTTTGGTGCTCTGGATGTTTTTACTATATGTGATGCTATGGCATCTGGCTTTACGGCTGCTTCTTGGCGTTTCTTACGGACACCACTCCCTAATTTTCTTAGTAATGACCATGCCTGTCTGCTTGATTTCTGGAAGTTTAGACTTTCTACTGTTTCGGTCCACTTTTGTCTTATAGCGGCGTCTAGGCTGTACAGTAGTTCATCCGCTATTTCTTGGTCGCCAGTTTCAAGAAAGCTCTGATATAATTCCTCGCTATTTTCCAACCAGCCAGGAACATATTCTTTGCGCTATCCTCTTGGTATGTGTTTTTTGGCTACACTTAGCACGGCACCAACAAATCTGTGGTAGTTTTTGATATTCGGTGTGTAATTCCATCCTAGACATTTGTCTAGATCCACAGAGAAGTCAATCCAGTTGGCCTTTTTAAAATTCCGTCTTGGACGTGGGATAGAACTAATTAAAGGGATTTGCGTCCTACTTCTATTATTACTGGTCGATGTTGGCTGTGTTGGAAATCAGTTAGAACTCTTCGTGAAAGCCCCTAAAGGTAAGTCTTTGTTGTCGGTCGAGACGAAGCATAGGTCGGGGTTGTATTCCGCCTCCATGCCGCAGATCTGAAAGTTGGTCGATCTTTGGCATCAAACAAAAGGTATAGGCGTTCGTCTTCTGCCCATTTTATTAAAGCATTCCCATTTGCATCACTATTTTTGTACTTCCACTGTGTCATGATGGTATTGTAATCTCCAACATATACAGCAGGGTGAGGCTGTACTGGAATTGTTTGGACTGGCCAATGAATAGCAGGTGGCTTGTAAATGTTGGACACGGTAATGCTAGCGATTTTGTGACCACATTATAAATACAGTCATCATGGAAGTAGAGATTAGCGAGGCATTTTCAATATCTTCTTTGACATATGTAGCTGTGCCATATTTTCTGTTGGTAAGTTGCGCTTAATAGTTCTTATCCCGGAATTTTGCCACCTTTTTTGTAGTTGCTCCTCTGGTTTCGCAGTGGTTTCCTGTATAGCAATAAGTCAATGTTGTCATCTTTTAATAGTTTTGATAAAAACTGGCTTTTTGCATAGCTTATGCCTTCTATGTTTATGTGGCAAATTCGAACTATAGTCCGATTGTCTAGTTGTGCGTCCTCACAAGGGCCGTTTATTTTGTTATCATTTTTCGTTGGAAGTGTTGTTTGTCAGGTATCCTAAGGATGTCTGACTGCCAGTATGCAGCCACTGCTCTTATGTCATCTACCCATCTTTTTTGAGGTCTTCCCATGCTTCTTGTTGTCGTCCTTGGTCTCCATTCTAGAATTCTCCGTGTCCACCTGTTGTCATTATATCGGGCTACGTGACCTGCCCAGCGCCATTTCATTTTTGTAATTTCTTCCACAATATCCCTAATCTTCGTTCTACGTCTTATCTCGGTGTTTCTAATCTTGTCTCTTAGTGATATTCCAAGCATGATTCGTTCCATTGCTCTTTGCGTTGTTTCTAATTTTTTGGCAGATTTTTTGGTAAGTGCTACTGTCTCCAAGCCGTAGGTACAAACGGTAGTATGCATGTGTTATACACCTTTTTCTTTAAGTTTATAGGAATGGAGGTGTTTTTCAAGATATGTGCTAGTTTGCCGAAAGCGCCCCAAGCCAGTTGTGTTCTCTTTTAATTTCAGCATCTTGATTTGGTTTTCCTAGTTTGATAACATGACCTAGATATACATAATGTTCCACATTTTCTATGGTATGATTTTGTATTGTTATATTTGTCTGGTCTCGGCTCAGTATTTTTGTTTTGCTGTAATTCATTTTTAAGCCTACCGCTCCTGAAACTGCATTTAAATTGTTGTAACATATCATTTAGTTCTTGGATATTATCGGCTATTAAAAACTATGTCATCTGCGAATCTCAAATGGTTTAAGTATGATCCGTCGACGTTGATACCCTTATTGTTCCATTACAGTTTCTTAAAAATATCTTCTAGAGCAAGGGTAAATAGTTTGGGAGAGATGGTGTCTCCTTGTCTTACTCCCCGTTGTAGTCTTATGGGATTAGTTTTTGTGCTTTCGTCCAGCTTTATATGCATGGTGGCATTTTCATATATGTTTTTAATTATGTTAATGTATCTTGAATCTATGCGTGCATTTTCTAGAGATTCAAGCACTGCCCATAATTCGATGGAATCGAATGCTTTATGGAAATCGACGAACGCCATATGAATTGGAACATTATACTCGGTGCATTTTTCTATCAGTGTTCTTACGGTGTGCAAGTGGTCTATGGTATTAAAATGTTTTCTGAATCCAGCCTGCTCGATAGGTTGATAGAAATCGAGCTTATGTGTTAGGCGGTTGGTTATGATTTTAGTTAGTAATTTATACAGATGTGATAGCAAGGATATTGGTCGGTAATTCTCGATGTTTGCTCTGTTTCCTTTCTTGAATAGTAAAATGACCTCGGAGTTGTACCATTCTTGAGGAATCTTTCCTTCATCAATTACTTTATTAAATAAAACATTTAATACCTGTTCCATTTTTCTGCCACCAATTTTCAACATTTCAACTGTAATCTTATCCTCTCCCGGACATTTATTCGTTTTAAGTTGATTTAGGGCCATTCTTATTTCATAGTCGGTTATGTCCGGTATTTCTTCTGAGCCGGTGTTAATTATTGTTCGTTGAGTACGTCGTTGTTGTGGTTGTGTATTTACCGAGTATAGTTTAGTGTAGAATTTTTCAATGGCCTCGCTTATTTCCTTTCTGTCTCTGACGGTGACGTTTTTCTCATTTTTTATTTCTATGATTTTTGTTGTGCCGCTTGAGTTTTTTGCTTTGAGTACTTTCATGTTGCAGTTATCTTGTATTATATTTTTTATTAGATTGTTATTATAGTTTCTATGATCGTTCCTGATTTCTTTCTTCACATTTTTGTTTAAACTTTTAAAGCTGTCCGAAGTTCGATCTGTTCTGTTTCGTCTTTCTTGGAGTAGTTTAATTGTATTAGGTTGGAGTTTAGATGTTTTGGCTGTTTTCGTGTTTGAGCATATTTTCTTAACCGATGTTGTTACAGTTACTTTTATTTTAGTGGCTAGTCCGTTTATATCCATTTGTTTCAGTGTCTCTATTGATTTTAGTCTTGTGCTTAGCTCTTTTTGGTATTCCGTTTGTTTTTGAAACAGGACATCGGTGGTTGGGTATCGTTCTCGTTTAATAAGTTTGCTTCGTTCTACTCTCGTCTGTATTTTAATGTTCGCTCTAACCAATCTATGGTCACTCCGGTATAGAATTTGTTTAGTACTGTCACGTCGGTGCATATGTTTTTGTTATTGGAGAGTATGTAGTCTATTTCGTTCTTAGTTTTCTTGTCTGGGCTGATCCATGTCCATTTACGTTGTTTAGATTTTTTAAAGAAAGTGTTGAGACAAAATAAATTTTCGTTGTTTAAGTAGTTGTACAACATCTCACCCCTTTCGTTCCTGTTGTCCAGCCCAAAGCGACCGATATATTGTGTGTCGCCGTCTTCTTTTGTACCAATTTTTGCATTAAAATCTCCTGTGATTATTACGAAGTGTGATTTTTCTTGGTTCCTTGCTGTTGTCAGATCCTCGTAGAATGATTCAGCTTCCTCGTCTGTTGAGTTTCCTGTCGGTGCATATCCATATAGAATGATAGATCTCAAATCATCTCTTCTTTGTGATTTCTCTCCTAAACCGTCCAGTAATTTGATATTCAGCGATTTTTCATATTACGTGGGAATTATTTTATCATTTAATGCACCTATTGTGGCGAATGTTCGTATTGGTTGATGATCCGTCCGCAATGTCAGATACAGATGGAGATGTAATCATTGGCGCTGCTATAATAGTTTTAGGTCCGTCACTCACGTTCCAACGCTGCAGTACGATTTTGTCGAATGCTAGAAAATTGAATGAAATTTGATCGTGTGTTTGCAGCAGTACGACAGAGTTGGTTGGATCGTAAATTTGATCGTGTATATATTGTGACAACGACAAAATCGTACGACTGCAAAAAAATCATTTGCTGCTAAATTTTGAAACCGGCATAGCTAGGTTTTTAAGAGATTTCTTTGACATTTATAAAGAACAAAGTGTATTTGGAAAATAAAATCATATCATGATAAAACCGCTAGAAAAAAAGCTGTGAATATTTTGGTTGCTAAATTTTAAGACGTGAAAGCGGATACTAATGAAGAGTTGGTAAAAAAGAAATTAATAATTTCCGAACATGTTACAAAAGGGAATTAAAATTATCTTGATATAATCGCAATTCTTTTAATAAATGTACGTGACAGTATGTATAATTTTTCAGCAACCAATCTTTGCACCACCACCTACGTTTCGTGTAGTTTCTTCGTTTATACAAAGCAAGAGCGCTTAAAGTATATCCTTATCTGACATGTTTCTGATTTGAAAGTAAAACTCATACTGCAAAATCAGTACGTGTATGTTCCATCCGATTTTCAACATTATTGTACTGCAATTGCATTCGACAAAATCGTACTGCGCCGTTGGAACGTGAGTGGCGGGCTTTATAGTTATTGCAGGACTTTACCACACAAAAAGGAAGAAGAGAGTGTGGCGTTTAAATTTGTTACAAAGGAGAAAAAAAGTGATTATACGTCTGTTTGGAGTACTTGCGCAACTAACCGCAGGTTGGTTGGAGTTTTCCAACTCCCGTACTCACGTGTGGATGTAAAAATTCTGCTTCGAGTAGGGACATATGATTCCCGGTTAGTTATCCAATAACATCGACATTTTGCCGTATAATTTAATACTTTTAAGTATGTTACCTTCAATGTAACCCCAACCAGTGTTTGGTTTTGCGGTTAGCTACGCAAGTACTCCAAAAGTTCACTGAAGATGGACTGATCCGTTCGAAAACGTTCTGAACTTTATTATACTCCATTTGGATTTTTAATTTAATTTTTAATTAAATATTATACCACTTAAAACAGAAGTTTTATTTCGACGTTTTTAAACTAATTGGTATACAGCCAACTCCCGGGAATTATCCATTTTAAGCAAACAATTACTTACTCTTCATTAATTTTAGGTAGATATGGGGATTCTGGAGCCACTACCAGAGATAATTTTTCATCAAAGAACTCCTCAAGACCTAGAATATAAAACTTAAATAACACCAAAGCAAAGACAATAATCAATATACTTACCTAAGACAAAATCACAGCGACCTGTCCTAAGAAACTGTTTTTTCATTATGAATTGAAGTTTCATCTTCCAATCGATGTAAACATGTTTCCCCTCTTCTATATTTCGTATAATAGTATCATCATCGGTAGATGCATGCCTTGATCTTTCTTCGAAGATAGTTCTGTATCTAGGTTCATTTGATGCCTGGAAACAAACAAAAAAATTTAAGAATCCGCAAATTGAAGATTACGTGAAAAAATGAAAAAAACAAAGAATGATTTAAAGAGAGAAAAATGAAAAAAAAAAGAAATGGAATAGAAGCTAGATATAAATTTAAATGACCTACAACTTTCGTTAGACAAAAACAATGAGATTAAGAATAAGTTTCCAAACTTATCGTGCAAAAATAGGAGACTTCACTACCAAACCATAAAGTATGTTCTGGAAAACCGATGATGCTGGGTACATTTCTCGATATATAGGAAACATGCGATAACACCTCATACGATGCAGCAATCACAAGGGTGATTCGGATGAAAGGAATAGGTAAAGCAAGCTGCAGATGGATATACTGCATGCTGAAGAACGGTGTGATATACTCAACGTTATTGAGGGTATAGTACCAGTAAAGTTAGTAAGAAGCTATCACAGGAGAATATTAACTTCCTTCTTGTGAAATCTAGTCATGAATGGATAGATAGTTAGAGTTAGCATCGACAGACATTATGCCCTGCGCTATGTGGATGATCCTAGTCATCTTAGCCCAACACAAATTTAATGGCATAACCAGGGATAATATATAAGAGTAGTTACATAAAATACAGAATATATAGGACTTAACATAATCCTGCAGAAGTCACAAGTTATAAAATTTTACAGAAGGAGAAATTTAGAAGGATTGGGTCCTATAAATCTTAATGGTGCAAATCTATATATGGCTAAAGTAAATGGTAGCCAAAATGCACTCATGAAAAAATGTGGGGTATAAAACCAGACATGTTATATTGGATTTATAAAATGGTGTCAAAACCAACAATAAAAAGTGGTTTGGTTACTAAAGGTAAGCCAAAAAAAATGCCATACTCAACTTAAGCGAAATGCAAAGACTTGGTTACCGTGGAATTAAAGGAGTTTTGGAGGGTACATCAGCAGCAGGTATGAAAGCCCTACTAGACCTATACGAAGGAAGCAAGAATGAGATATTAGAGGAAAACCTGAGCAATCAGTAAATGGTTAGATCAGGACACAGTAACATCATAAATCAAATTAGTATATCGTATGGATGTTGACTTTTCACCATTTGGTTGGTATCCAGATACAGTCAATTACCTTTTCGGTGGACATCTGCCCACGAGATTAATGGGTCAGAGAATACACACAACTCAGATTGCACTGAGACACACAGATGGGTCTAAAACTGCAGAAAAGTCGAGTGTAGGAATATGCAGTAGGAGTAAAAATAATAAATGAATGTGTACAGTGAGCGAATTGGCTGCAGTATAAACAGTTTCTAATAGACGGCTTCCGTAAAAAAGGTAAGTAAAGATTCTCATAGACAAGACAACAGGATAGATAAAAGGAAGAAAGGATAACAACTTAGATCGACACCGTTTTAGAAATAAAACTACTATCGGTCACAAAGCAGAGAGAACAATATAAATGAATGAATTGTTTAGTCTCACCTTCAATTCCCTTTCCAAGTAACTACCTTCTCTGAAACTCCAACTAACAGTATCTTTATGTGCGATCAGATCTTCCAAAGTAGTTATGGGGATGTCGATTTTGGGGAAAGTGAGGAAGGCTACCAGATTACCGCAGTATGTGGTAGCCATTATAAGTACTACCAACCACCAGGCTCCTACGAGTAATCTGGCACTGTCTGCGTACGGTAGGTGCATTCCGCCTGAAAATGAAATGAATTTACTTAACAATACAGTACGATAAACTAAACTCAAAATTCAGTGAACTATGCCTTAATGGACACTTGTATAGATATGATATTATGTATATATAAAAATAATAGTAACGGACAACTGGTTTTATTTTTCCGTCCAGAGACTTTCCTAAATTTTACTAAAAACAAATTTTATTTTAGTAAATACCTATAAAACAACATGCAGATGGGTATAATGTCCAATATAATTAGGATTTCCCAAGAAATTGTATAGCACGTAAATTATCTATTTATACGCAATAATAATGATAAAACTATTTACTACTATCATAAATAGAAACAAAATAATTAGGAGATGGGACCATACCAGTAAATAGAGTTTCCCAAGAAATTTTATACGTATATTCTATAATTACAATCAAATAGACCATAATGTTAATTTCGAAAAAGTGACGAGCCTGACCCACTACTCTGAACCGCGTAATGTAGGTTGCCTATTATGAATTTGAATCGGGGAAATTACTGACAGACATATGGTGGGGCCGACAAATTTTTTTCTGGAAAATAACAACGCCTGTGGTCAAAAAAGTTGAGTTATACTAAAACAAAAATTTTTAAGTCCAAAATGAGTAGCTAAAAATATTTTTTTTCCACTGCCACAAAGACTCTATATTTTTTTAATATAAAAGGTCATTGTGGCAGTGGAAAAAATAAAAATAAAATAATTATTTCAAACGCAGATCTTTATATTTTTTTATTATATAATTTTTGAAACATCAGGGTTATTTATTTTGTAACTTAAAAAAATTGAAATAAAATCTGTATTGTTCTGGCGGTTTGATGCATACGTTATAACGTATTATTTGCGTATTTTTCCACTAACTAATAAGTAGACAAAAATTTATTTTAGGAACCTAGTTCAAAGAGTGTGCCGAAATGCCCAATATCAATAAAGTAGACGTTAGTATAAACAAAGTTAATATCGCTTCTCCGGAGCAACAAAGACGTAAGTGCAATTTTTTGCAGTTTTGAGTTACATGTGTCAAAAGAGTCAGAACGTGCCATTCTATCGGATGGAACAATACCATAAAGGTAGTACATTTATTGGCCGCTAGAAAGCAGTTGCGTCGTTGTCAAAATTATGTACTTTCTGCCATATTGTTGGAACGAAATCGCCGCAAATGTCAGTTGTTCAAAGACTGTCGAACGGAACACTTCGTTTATATTTCTACAACGACATAAGTGTAGATTGTGACAAAATAAAATAAAGTTTTGGTGTAATCTCAGAGAAACATCAGCGTAACGGACAGTTGTGTTATTGTTCGCCTAGAAAATTTGATATCTCTGGCGACTTGCTAGATGATTAAAGCCGTAAGTACACATTTACGTCGTTATGGTTTTTGAATAGTAAATTTTATAGTCACTTAACCAGTATTTATGTCATGGTTAACTCAAATAACATTGAATATTTGTGTGAAATAGTGTGTGTAAAAACAGTCAATATAATAGATTTTTTGTATTTCAGTGAAGAAATAAAACGCGAATATAATCTTGAATAATGAAAAGGATTGAGCTGATACTTCATTTAGCCACTCACAATTTACAAGAAGAGAACAGTACTCCAGAGGAACCATCAGTATTGGAAGACAATAATATTTCAGAAACACTCAATGATGCGGTCATTTTATCAGAATTGCAGCCAGTGAATTTAAGTCCGAATTCCTCGAGTTTAGACCCTAATATTATGTTCCTACATAAGCCTTGTGAACTTGGACCAGGTAGGTACTTTCCTTTTTTAATCAAAATTACTTTTATTGATTATTAATTACTTTTAGATAATCTACGTATTTCAAACAATTATGAAACACAACCCAGTACATCATATTCTGTTGAAACCCACTCATCAACCAAGATCACTTTGAGAGAAATGTCTCGAACAGTCTATAATGAGCAACATTCCTCAGATGATGAGAACAGCTTATTTGGAGAAGATAGTGACAACTATGTACCATCAGAAAATAATATATCGTCGGAAAGTGAAACAAATTCGACCCCTACCATAAAAGAGAAAAAGAGACCCAGAAGTCTATTTTCTGAAAATAAAATAAGTCCTCTGAATAATACAGAAAATTGTACGCTCATCAAAAAAGGTAAGAAGAGAGTAAGAAATCCAGAAGAATGGCGAAAAAATAAAGCTAAACTCCTTAAGAATTCAGGAAAAAGTTATATTTCAAGAACTGGAAAAGTTGTGAATAAAAAAACAATGGGACCTACTTGCTCTAATCGTTGCATTCAGAAGTGTTCAGAGAAGTTTAGCGAAGACCATAGAGCTGATTTCTTTCAGCAGTATTGGAATCTAGGATCACTGCAGAGACAACGTGATTATTTGTCTTCTTGTATTGAACCACTTCAGTTGAGTTATCGCCGCATAAGAACTATCCAAACACCTAGAAGACAGAACTGTGCTTTCTATCTGCTTCACAATGGAAAAAAAATGCGTGTATGCAAAACATACCTGATGAACACTTTTGGCATTAAGGAGAGATCAATTAGAACAATTATCCAAGCAAAAGCTTCTGGGTCTGGAATTGTACCGCAAGATAAACGTGGAAAACATGGTCAACAGGTAAAGATGAACCCTGAAATGATGGTGTCTGTAAAATCACATATAAATTCTATACCCCGTACAGAGAGCCATTACCAAAGGGCTAACACATCAAGAGAGTTTATAGATGGCGGTTTATCGATTGCAGAAATGCACAGACACTATAAAAAGCAACAAGACGATTTGGGCCAGCCTGCTGCAAACTATGACGCCTACGCCTACATATTTAATACACAATTCAATATTGGTTTCTTTTTCCCAAAGAAAGACCAATGCGACTTGTGTGAATCATTTAAAAACGCGCCTGACGAAGAAAAAGAAAAATTACAATGTCAGTATAAGTCACATCAAGAGGAAAAAGAACTAAGTAGAACTGAGAAAGCTTCAGACAAAGAAAAAGCAAAAGAAGATGGATCAAATACAGTTTTGGTAATGTATGACCTACAAGCTGTCCTGCCAGTACCTATGGGACAAACATCAGCTTTTTACTATAAATCAAGATTAAATTGTTTTAATTTTACGATATCAGAAATAGGCAATGACAAGACATCCTGTTACTTCTGGCATGAAGGTCTAGGACATAGAGGAGCAGTCGAAATTGGTTCATGTGTCCTTTCATTTCTTGAAGAAATCGCTAATACACATCCTCAATCTGACATAATTCTTTATTCCGATAACTGCGGTGGTCAGCAAAAAAACAGATTTGTCCTTGCAATGTATTACTACGCAATTAAGAAGTTTCAGTTAAATTCCATAACACACAAGTATCTCATCCGAGGTCATACACAGAACGAAGGTGATGTAGTCCACAGTATCATCGAAAAAGCTATGAAAAGAGCTAAAAAGTCAGGACCGATATACGTTCCCGATCAAATTGTGTCGATTATTAGAAACGCAAAGAAAAAAGGAAACCCTCTTCTAGTAAAAGAATTAAGTTACAATGACTTCATCGATTTGAAAACGCTTGCTAACGACATCGGCTTCAACTGCCAGAAAAATATACACGGCGAACAAATAAAATTGTCAGATATTAAAATAATTCGATTTGAGAAGGAAAGTGATAGGTTCTTTTACAAAACCAGCTACAAACAGGTGGATTGGAATCAGGCCTATGCTATAACCGTAAAAAGTAGACGAGTGACAAGGACAGATGATAATGTAGATGTTAGAAAAAGACCTGCATACATTTCAAAAATTCCGATCTCTGAAAATAAGAAAAGGGACCTAGAAAATTTATTATCAAGTAATATAATTCCCAAATATTACGAACCTTTTTTTAATAGCTTGTTTTGAATTGTGAATGTTTTTGTTAATTTTTTTTAAAGGTGTACAAAAAACAAATGTTACTTTTTAGTAATTCTGAGTAGTGTTTTTGTTATTTTTTATCATTTTGAGTAGTTTGTATTATTTACTGACAATAAAATTATATACCTAAACCTTTCTTTAAATTTTTTTAATGTTACTATTGTAGACCAACTCAAACCGATTCAGAAACTATTTGAAAAACATTGGAAGAACAATGACGCAACTGGGAGGCTGCAAAGTTCTGAGATCTGTGTAGACTCTAAAAGTTTTATTATCAAAACACTAAGATTGTCATTTAAAATTAGACTAAATTTACCATTAAAAAAAGTAATTTCAGTTTCAAAAATATTCACTTAAACTTTCACTTTGTTTACTTTGCTGTAAAAATATTTTTAAAAGTCAATTTTCCAGCATTTTAGTAATCTGTACTTGCGTCGATGTTGCTCTGGAGAAGCGATATTACCGATTATAAATATAGTATCATTCTTAAAATAACGTGACATTGGAGGTCAACGCTTCGCTTATGCTGCAGATTTTTGCAGTGGTGTAAGTGTAAACCAATATTTCAATCAATTAAACGGCCTAGCGACACTTATATTATTTTTAGTGTTTTACTGACAGTTGAGTAGAAAGTAGCGTGTGATAAAATGGCTTAAAACTAGAGAATCGTTCAAGTGTCCAATTTTTGGCGCACCTATTGATTTCAATGATTAGCAATTACCAACATACGAAGATGTTATCCGTTATTTTTTGTGGGTTCGTTTCGCATTGGAAAAAAATGGTGTCAATAAGTATCGACTTATTCCAGAAGCTTGGGAAATTGTAGCTCAGAAAGTAGAAACTGTTTGGATCAAGGCTTCAATTCCAATCATAAGCCACCAAAAGATTATTTTTTTTATTGCGAAAATATCAAGAACAACAAAGGCAAATTCTTAAACCCTCTAAGAAAAGACAAAATGTTCCCAGTTTACAAATCTCAATTGGAATCGTTTTTTAAGTAACAGTGAACGATTGTTTGACATATCGACCTGTAAATGTAAGGATTCTGAAACTATTGCATGTAATTGCATAAAGAACTTGTCGCCAAATGAAGATTGGTGCCCTTGATAAAGTTGAATCCCAGAAACTTTTGCAGAAGGAGAAAAAAAGCATTCGTAATGGCTTCGTCACATACATCAGAATCAACTAGTGTAACAGTCATTGAAAAAGTTCAATCTTCTTGTGAACTACCGACAGATGTGTGTGATAAATATAATACTGAAGATTTTGACCCAGACTTCTCTATTCCATATGCAAATACTTCAAAGTTGCCCGTGTTTAACTTACAACCTAGCTTATCGAATTTGCCCAGTACCTCAGAGGGCATTTAACGCAATCTGAAAAAAATACCAAGATTAGCTGAAAGACTTGACCGGTATTTGGTTTCAGACCGAGCAGGAGCAGCTATTGCATCAGCGGTGCTACTAGATTTTGGTGTCATAGATCCGCAAAATAAACAAATATCATCGATAAGACCAAAATAAGAAGATAAAAGAAAAGAATTGAGGTTCAGAACGATTCCATTCCATTATGTCTTCGTGGTCTTTACTTTGATGGACGGAAAGACAAGTCTTTAGTGCTCCAGGAAAAATGCAAGAAAAACTGTGGAGGAAGAGCATATCACAATGTTAGAAGAACCTGGTTCTAAGTATCTGGGCCACGTTTGTCCTACATCTGGCACTGCTATTAATATAGCAAATGCAATCTTGGAGTTTAAAAAAAAATGTAATTTGGACCCCAATAACTTAGAAGTCGTGGATGCGACGGTACTGTCACAAATACAGGGCGTAAAGGAGGCATTATAGTGTTACTGGAGAATAAAATTGGAAGGCCCCTGCAGTGGTTTGTCTGTCAGTTTCACACCAACGAGTTGCCTCTAAGACACCTATTTGAAAAACTGGATGGCAATACCAGTGGACCAAGTGCGTTTTTCGGGGCCTCTTGGAAAACGACTGCAAGTTTGTGAAACTACTTCCGGTAGTTTCATTTTCAAAAATAGATTCACGAAAAATTCGTCCTATTTCGCAGCGAAATAGGACGAGTTTCGCAGCGGACGATCTAAGTATAGATCAAAAATATCTGTACGATATTTGTCAAGCAGTAAAAAGTGGTGCTTGTTCAGAAAAACTTTCTAAGAGATATCCTAGAAAAATGGTTCATTCTCGGTGGCTTACCACTGCTTCCCGTATCCTTCGGTTATATGTAGCAACCAGAAACCCGTCGGAAAATTTACAAATACTAAGCCATTTTGTAATGAAAGTGTATGCGCCTATGTGGTTTTGTATTAAGACTCACCGTCCTTGCATGTATGGTGCAAGGCATCTATTCAAGACAATAAGACTCTGCGACTATTTACTACCAGAATTAAAAGACATAGTCTATAAATGTATTCAAAGAAATGGATACTTTGGGAGCCCAGAAAATATTATTTTTGCTATGTTGTTTGACGAACGTAAACACATACGACAATTGGGGTTCCAAAGAATTTTGATGAGCAGACAGTTAAATTACAATGATCAGCGACATTTCGTAGTACCAGAATTATTTTTTGGCAGTAAGAATTACTTTGAGATTATCGACTGCCAGAAATTTTTATGGACAGAGCCTCCTGTAACTATGAAGCTATCAAAAGACCAACTAAGGGAAGTTGTTGAAAATCTTGAAACCAGTCTTTTGGCATACGTAAAATCATACCCTTGTCACACACAAGCGGTTTAGTGGGCCATCAAAATAGTACCAGAAGGTTCAGCTTCTGTCTGTGGAAGTGAAAAAAGAGACGGTTATATAAGGAACAGGCTGAAATTAAGGGAAAATATGCCGAAATATGAATCAAAGAAAGACTTTTTTTTGAAATAATGTGATTGTTACTTTGAAAGACATTCTGTTTTGTATCGTTATATATTTATAGATAAACTATTTTTGTATTTGTATTGTTGTATTATGTGTTCAAAACAAATTTAGCTTTAGTAATAAATTAATTTTTTTGTATGCAAAAAAATAAATCTACCATACAATACATTTTTTTTTTGAAAAATTCTTAATTTTTTACAGCGCTGCGGCAGTAGAAAAAAAAATTGTTGTCAAATAAAATACTATGATCAAATTTATCGTATAAAATATTTTTTTTGACTCAGGCAACCATAATAAATTTAAAAAAAAAACGAATTTGACATAATATTAAATGATTGGATTTTTTTCCTTAAAATCTCGTTTTTATATAGCTCTGTGGCAGTGAAAAAAAATTAAATTAATATATAAAAAAGAACACTGTGAAATAAGTTATCTTATCATACATCTTCTTCTGAGGTCAGGCAACTTAATTAAAAAAATAAAATAAAAACACGTTACTCAACCGCATGACGTCGAACGAAATTTTTCTATAATTCTTTTACATGTATATGGTATTGTTATTTTTTCGAATTTTGTCGTGTGAATGTAGCAGGATTCCAAACCAGCCAAAAGATACCTATCCAGAATTCATAGATGTCTTAAATTAACTAATACTAATCAAAACTACGGGGCCAGATGAAATCAACGAACTGATCATAAACGGCGAAGAGGAGCTGCTGAAACGGATGTATAAAAAATGATAAACATTTGGAAGGACGAAAAAATGCCTGTAAAATGGAAAAATTGACACATTAAACCAATTTTTAAGACCGGGAGCATCCAACTAAGTGCAACAACTATAGAACTATTATGTTACTGAATATAACGTATACGATCTTGACGACAATCATATGAAATCGACTTAATTGTTATATGGAAAAAAATATAGAATACTATCAACAAGGATTTAGAAAAGGGAGATCAACAATAGACGCATCGACAATAGCTAGGAACATGACAAATATATCTCCATGTCTTACTCTTTTGTCCGCGCAAGGTTTACAATTTATTATTGTTAAAGATCACCTGTTATCTTCGAATCTCGCAACTTGTCTTACCCACTTATATTTTCATAATTTTCATCATAATTCGCTGTATTATGTTTTGTACTATTCTTCTTTGACGGGTGTATGTATGTCGGGTATATGTATATGATTTTTAAACAAGTAGAAATTTGTATGCAGTTGTACGTCTACATATTTAAATACTTTAAGAGTATATATTTTATTTTCTCCTTTAACAGACACTTTTATGTGTCGAACACTACATGCGACATAGCTGTTGTCCGTTCAAGAGAGAGTTTATTATAATCAATTCATAAAGTCATCATTCATAAATATTATTTTGATTTGTTGGCCCCTTGGACACTCGGTACTTACCTTGTTGTAGTAAAGCCCCATACATGTACCATATGCAGTTTTGGATAGATGCTAAACCTCCTTTCATAGCTATTCCTTTATATTCATAAACAGGGCTATGACGATGGATAAAGTACAGTAGTGGACCCATTGATACAATAGCAGCGGCTAGACCCAACCATGTCTACAAATTACAACATAAATAAACTATTTTGTGAAAATAATGAGATTTGTACTTCTAAATTAAAACAACATTTGCTTGCAATGTAAAATATATACGTTGCAAAAGTAAAATATATTTTTAAACAAAAATATAGCCAAACTGCATTATAATAATTTAAATAAAACTTACATTGGACAGACGCTCTGTAACATGAAATACAATTTTATAATCATAAATCAGATTATTTTTATTAACAAAACATGTTTATATTGAAACTTACGTCCATAGTGAACGGAGAAATAAAGAGCAACGCTCTGCTGAGCTCTTTGGGCCTGGATACCAAAAACGTATAGGTCAAAATAGTGATCGGTCTGGTGAAGTTTACCATTAGCTTCAAGTCTTCGGTGACTGTGACTGCGCATGCTCCCAAAGCTACCGTTTTGTTTTTTATTAAATCTATTAAAATTTTTGGTACTTTATTGGTCAAATCGTTGTTTGTATCGTAAGAAGTAGAGTTAGTAGATCCTAAAATTACACGAAGTTAAATTATAGTTATTTCCACTGATAAGTAAACTATAAATATAGTTTCCTCTACTTTCCTGTTGTTTTTTTAACATATTTTTTCTTCTTGATTAATGCAGTAACGAGAGAGATATACAGTATAGGTAAAAGTTTATGGTCGGTATGGTAGAATTTAACATGATATCTAACACATATATAAAATCATACTTTCAGCGAATAAACAAAGAAAACAAATATATTTCCCTTTGTTCCCCCCTCCACATTTTTTAGACACGCCCATTAAGGAACGTCATACGATTATTTCCGATCCAGCTTAGCTTATAACGTATAGAGAAACGATGTGGTGCGGTTATATTGCCATTCAAAACTTAATAATGATATATTACAAATGAAATGTTAATTGACACAAATACTGGTTCAACATTTCTAAAATCCATGGAAAATTTAGATTCGCATTTTTATTTGACAAAATTGTAACCCAATTTTGGTAAGTGTGAAGATAAGAAATAAATATGCCGACTGTTTATACAACAGAAGAACGCGTACAAATAATAAAATTGTACTTTATGGGCAATTCAGTACAAGAAACCATCAATTTATTTATTATGGCTTTTGAAAATAGGTCAATACTTATAGAAAAAAACTGTATTAGCCATTATTCATTAATTTGAAACGTTTGGCTGTACTAATGGCAGATGTAAAAAATGTTGCCCATCAGATTAACCTCGCGAAAAGAAAATTTCTCAAGAACGAGAAATTAGAGAAATTCAAGTTTGTGTATTGGTTGAAGCGACGCCGTTTTTAACTAAACAAATTGGCAATGAAGTTGATTTGAAGTAAAACTGGGAAATTGAAAGAGGCACCTGATGAGAGGACATAAATACGAGTGCATAATAAATCATAATTAGCTGATTTTCCATCAGAACATATTTTAAATTTCTAATTAGATAGTTAATGGAACTCAACTTCGAAACAACCGCTCCACAATGCAACTTCCAATCCAAACTTTCGTCAATCGTTATTCCCAAAAACTTGCCTGACGACACCGTATCTATTTGCATGTTGTTAAAAATAAGCTGAAGATTTTCTAAGTATTTTTGTTTATTGTGAAAATGTATAACTTGCGTTTTTTTCTGCATTTAGATGCAACGAGTTATCGCAAAACCAAGAATATAAAGATGAAAGAAAATTATTACATTGATGTTGTAGGATTACGTTGGATTTGTTAGATAGAATAATTGACGTATCATCCGCATATATAGTAAAATTTACCGCTCTGTCCACTTGTACGATGTCGTTAATGTAGACTACAAAGAGAATTGGTCCTATTATAGATCCTTGGGGAACACCCATGTACATAGTAACAAGACTAGATCTACAACTGGTCACACAATCCTCGATCCTCGTCTGCAGGCTCACATATTGTTGTCTATTGTTTAGAAATGACATAATCCACTGTAAAGAGTTTCCTGTAATACCTATCTGTTTTAGTTTTTTAAATAATATTTCATGGTTTACACAGTCAAATGCCCTACTAAGATCACAAAATATTCCAATAGGACATTCGCCTGCATCAATCAAACTGGTTAAATGAGCATAAAATGCATGGACTGCCGTATTAGTAGATTTATTTTCTTGAAATCAATGTTGATTTATAGTTATAATATGCTATTGTTTATTAGATAACCATTTAATCTCTTTAAATATCCATACTCAAATACCTTTGAAAATATACTGGGAATTGTTATAGGCCTATAATTGCTGACCAGTTTTGGATCTCCTTTTTTAAAAATGCTAGCTAATAATAGCTTTGGAAAGCTATTATTAAAATAATACAAAAAGATATTTATAAAAGCTTGAAATGCTAGATTAGTGTCTAAGATTCCATAAACATTATTCCAGTTTTTGTTAATGAGGTTAACGTTTATGTACTCGCTTAAATATTTTAATTAGTTTTTCAACTTGTTACTTGTTTACAAAAAGCGGTTCAGTTTCGGTAACGATAAAAACGTCAACGATTCACCTCTACTCTCAACGTTGCCAAATAATTTTGTAAGAAACTTTTTTATTGTGGTGTCATAATGCAGTTTATTATTTTTATTTTTTTATTTATTTATTTTATTCTTGTTTACATAAAACGATTTCCGAAGTGAAAATCAACATGTTAAACTTATTGTAAAGGAAAATTGTGTCATATTTAAACTAAAAAACAGTAAGCTGCCGTTTAAATCAATTCGCCCAAATTTGATTATCTTAGAACGTTGTTAAAGTGCTAAAAAGACAACAGGTCGAATAAAACCAATAAGTTTGGCAACGTTGAACTTCTTCTCTTTTCTTAGTTCCACTAATGCTATTTCGACGATATAAAGGGCGGACCTAATATACCTCTCTCTATTTAAATAGGTGTTCTAATCACCATAGGTCACACCATAAACTTTTACGTACACTGTATAGGCTAAGACACATTTACATTCAAGTCACTCATGCTAGATCAGAAAGTATTCAGATACTATACAAAGTACTGAATATTTCCAAATTACATGAAAGGTTTTTTACTCTTTGCTCACCTGTATTTGTTTTGTTGACAATTTCAAGGCGGAATGTGAAGTTCAAATTTCTGGACAGCTCAAAAATGACATCAAAAATTAGTCCACTGTACTCTATAACATCACCAGTTTCATTGAATTTTAGAATCTGCCATGGTGGATTCTAAAAAAAGATAATACCAATTTAAATTTTCATATTATTAACGCAGTGATGGCAGTAGAGTCACGTTCACTATCTGTTTTTGATGCAATATGTATATAACCTTTCTTAGATAACTTTTAAGTTAGTTCTAGCTTATTTAATCTAGTACTTCGACTGATCTATTAAAAACATTAATAATATACTTACATGAAATGTTATCATGGGCAGAACTTTTCCTCTAAATCCATGAGCAACGTGTAGAAATAACTCATCAGTCATTTCGGCTCCGTCGCTTGGTCTCCACGTTCCCACAGAAACCAGCCTCGGTTGAGCTTTTTGGTCAATCGTCTGGTATTCTACACCCCAAGTTTCACCTGTCTTCATTTGCCAATAGGTACAATTATCACATACTCCATTCTTAGAAAGGTAATTCTAAAAACAACAAATGTCATAAGTAATTAAAGGTACAAAGTTAAACAGGGCAACAAGGGCAAATAGAAGATCTAGAAATGAAAGAATTCTCACATCGCGTTTCGGGTATGTTTGACGTGCACAGAACGCGTTGTGGATAAATTACAATGACCCACAATGCGAAACTGCGAAGGCCGTCGGAAACACACGACTAGTTTCGCTTTATGGCAAGAAATCCCGCGTCAAATCGAATCTTACCGGCAACACGAGTTTTATTCAGTGTAGTTTCTGATAATTTCTTATACATGAGTGAATCAATCGAAACCTTAAAAAGCATTTCGAGGATGGTTTGAATAAAATTTACATGGAGTCAAGTATTAGGTCTACCCTACTTTTAGAAGGCGACTATAAAAAACTAATTTATGAGGTCAAAGAAGCACAAGAATTGCAAAGATTCGGCAAAGGACTATTATCTAAACATTACCGAAGATTCAATTGATATGAATTAATAAACATTGGAGAAAATGAATATCTGATAGCCAAAGACACACTAACGAAGAGGGAATCAAATTACTTGTTCATCGTAAGCAATTATTTAATATTGTGAACGAAAATAATCTGTGAACGTTATAATAACATAAAGACAAATTTTTCATACCATACCAAGACTGAAATGAAAATAAAAAATAAATCACAAATAAACCACAAATTGATGTCAATTGAAAAATCATGCAATTTTACTCACTTAGTCAATGAAGCTACAATTATTTCTAGTGCAAAAAATAACCAGTAATATTAATCTACTTATTTATAAAGATTCCTGGCAATTCAGTTTCCTATCTTTTCCACAGAGCTAATCCTCTCTTTAACATGCAACGATAGCAAAACTAGCACTCGCCACCGGCTTGCCATTTCTCTGTACGTACGCATTTCCACCGACAACTTACCACTACCATCAAGGCACGCTGGAGATGGAACATTGGGCAAAGGTATAAAACGTTAACTTTAGATTTAAATAGAAGAAAGACGTCAATATAAAAACAAAGATAATCAGATGTACAAAAAAGTGAATAAACAAATAAAATACAGAATTAAGAAAGCGAAAAAACAATGGTTAAAAGAACAATGCGCAGAAATAGAAGAATACCAGAAAAGACCTGATAGTTTTAACACACATAAAAAAATTAAAGAATTAACTCACAACAATAGAACAAGAAAACCGGGAATACTGAAAGATGCAAATGGGAAACTTTTGTTGAATACTAACGACAAATTAAAGAGATGGACATGCATGTATAAACTCGCTTTAAGGCTATCTTCTTGTGGCATATTATTTACTATTTTTATTGGGAATTAACGACAATTTAAGTTCGAAATGCGTTTATTGTGACGTTTCAAATTCTAATTCGGAAATCGTTTTCAAAATACAAATTAAACTTTTGTTTGACAATTTTGCTTTTGTTTAATTTGTACTTTGAAAACGATTTTCGAAGTTGAAATCCAAATGTCAAAATAAACGTATTTTAAACTGAAATTGTGGTTAAGTACCAATAGAAATAGTAAATAAAAGATTGATGTTTAAATAAAGATTCCCCAAATGACGTTTTGAGAAACGATTGACTTTTCGTTCTGATATAGTCAACATGAGAATATTAACACTGCTTAAATACTTTATCAGTAGAATGTTGATTAAATTTACAACCAAATAGTTCTAACTTAATTATTAAGTATACTTCTAAATTCTAACTTTTAATTATCAAATGAAGGGTACAGGGCCAAAAGGGGGCAAGTCGCAATTTTTCATAAATAGATCTAGTGGTGCCATCTTGTAGCAATTTTAACGTAGAAGTGGTCAGCGACTGGTTACACGTCCTAAAAGCGCTTAGTTCCCGTGAAATACTAATTCTAATTTACGCATACACCACCAATAGGGGGCAAGTCCTTATCAGGCAGGTCCTAAAAGGGTAAAGTCCATATAAACAGCTAATAGACGTTAATCTAATACGCGCAGTTTAGAGTTAGGTTCGTCGGTTTAGTTTGTTTTCATTGTTTTTTAAGTGATTTAAAAGTAAATAACAATGAATACAGAAAACAATAGTAGTGGAAATGAGACTGAAGTAGTGCCTAAACAGAATGAATCAAAAAAAAGGAAAAAGCACGGCAGAATGAGAGATGTCATGAAAAAAATTAGACTGCAGAGTCACGAGGTAGGTGCAACCTGTAATTGTCGTAAACAATGTTTTCAAAATGTGCCCGAAGAAGCAAGAAAAACTGTACTCAAAAATTTTAACACAATGACTTCTATTAATGAGCAGAACTCATACTTATGTGGATTGATTACAGTACTGCCTATTCGCCGAAGAAGGCCTAGGAAAGATGAAAACGAAGCAAATTTGAGAAGTGCTGCATATTCTTACAGGGTACGTTTTAGCACTGATAATAGCTTAAAAGAAATAAATATTTGTAGACAAGCTTTTATGTCTATTCATGGAATAAAGAAAAAAAAATAGAGATATTACAAAATTCACTAAAAATGACTGGAGTCGCCCCTAAAGATAAAAGGGGAGAAAATAAAAACCATCCTAGAAAATTGGAATCCAACGTTCTTGTAGCAATATACGAACATATAAAGTCATTTAAAGGCAGGAAAAGCCACTATAGTGTGAATGATAGTAAAAAATTATACTTACCTGAAGAGTTAAACATAAAAAAGATGTTCAAAATGTTTTGCGAGTTGAACCCTTCTATGAAAATATCTTACGAGTCTTACAGAACAGTCTTTAATACAAAATTTAACATAGCCTTTGGATATCCCAGAACTGATACATGTAGTTCCTGTGATGAGTTTCTTATAAAAATAAAATCTCTTCAGTCTGATATTTTAAACAGTAGTTTCGATCTTGCTGAAAATGAACGCTTGCAAAAGGAAATACGCCAGCTTACGATACAAAATGATGTACACAAAAGAAAGGCTGAGGTATTTTACAGTAGAAAAAGAGCTGCGAAGAAAAAAACTCGAACCTCTGTGACTCACGAAGCTATTTGTCTCGATTTTGGAAAAAATCTCAGTGTCCCAAACATAACAACAAACGATGTTTACTATAAGAGCCAGCTGAACGTCTATGCCTTTAATGTCCACATTCTATCTACAGCAAAAAGTGTGTTTTACATTTACCCGGAAACAATTGGCAAAAAGGGAAGCGACGATGTATGCTCAATGCTGAATGACTTTCTTTGGAATTTTCTCGATATACAAGTAAGATCGCTTGAAATATTCTGCGACTCGTGTGGGGGACAAAATAAAAATTTCACCATGTTTCGTTTTTTGCATTATATTGTCCACAATACACGTAGACTTGATTATGTTAAAGTTACTTTCCCTATTCGTGGCCATTCCTATATGGAACCGGATAAAAATATGGGCTTAATAAACTCCAAACAACGAGCTGAGATTCCTTTAGATTGGGTTGAAATTTTTAGAAGTGCTCGTGCAAAACCATCGCCCTTTGACGTTGTGGAAATAGATCAATCCTACTTTCGAGCATGGACGAATTTTTTTAATACGAAAACAGATTATTTGAAGAAATGTCCTTTCAGTTCCCGTCCAATTCGAGAATTAGAAATACATCAAGATCATCGTAGATTGATATATTACCGGGAGTCCTATAATGGAGCATGGGAGTCAGCAATAGTGAAGGAAAAAGATAGTAAGCGAAAGGGACCAGTGCTGCTACAAAATGAATTTGAACTTCCTCCGTATTCTTATTCAGGTATAAAAAATTATTAATATCTTGGAATACTATTATTAAACAACATTATTTTTAGGTCTTTTACCAATCTCGGCTAAAAAATTTAAATGCCTACAATATTTGAAACGATTCTGTGGTGACGAAGCAAAACAATTTTTTGATAACCTGCCTAAGAATTAGAATTATTTCATATTAATAACTTTTGTCTACTTGTCATTTTAACTTGTTTTTTTTTGGACTTGGACCCCTTTAAGCCAATAATGTTTGGTGGTTTGACCAATTAAAGCTTCTGTTCTATTTTTTATAATATCAATATAAATTTAATTTCTTCTGTGTGTTTCATTAATTACATAAGTAACTGATCTAATCAATAGAGGTCGTGATAACCATCAATAACTGGTTTTAAAATTTAAACTTCGTTTTGTACGAAAAAAACATTTGGTGACTTAGCTCTTTATGGACCTGTACCCTTCAAATGTAATGAAATGATTGTAATTATATTATATCTATGATATTCTTACCTTCATATTCTTTAAAAGAAAATCTCTTCGTTCGCTTTTAATGGGTCTGATTGCTTCCCACTCCTCCTCAGAGACTTGACTCGCAGTGTCGAACTCTTCTTGAATTGCTAGATCTAAGGCTCTAGTGAACGATTTAAACAGTTCCTCCATATGGCATTTTCTACCTCCCTAAAATAAATATTGTAATATTATATATTATAAATAAACATTACCACTTCACTTTGCGAACAACTGCAATAGACATTATCAAAGCCAATGCGGCAACGACTAACACAAACAGTCGAATGTAGGTATATATATACGTGTAAAAAGAGTCAACCATAGTATAGGCTAAAAATGAGAATACCGACCATGTTAAGGGATTGCGACACAGGAAAAATATACCATTTAGAAGAATTTACATTTATATTTTAGGCAGAGAAGGCAGGTGTAAGAGAAATCAACTGAAGGGATTTTTGAATTTACTTTTGATTAGATCAATATATGCACATAGTCAAGCGGCTTTGGGGGTTTTTAGGTGCCCGAATTGTGCTAGACTGGTGTGGAAATGCCGAGAAGAACTGGGCACACTAGTGGAGCATAATTATCGTACTGGTATGGTATTCCAGGCCATCGGGGACCTGGAACAAAATAAGTATTTCCGCCTACGAAATAATAGATGAACTTGCTAAAACGAGGATCAGTTACAAAATACTTCGGTCATTACAGTACATCAGAATCATACAAAATACTTCGTTCATTACAGCACATCAGAATCATATTGGGTTTCTTTAGTCTACAGGTACTTAGTAAATATATATATATATATATATATATATATATATATATATATATTATATAAATGTATACATATTGTAATATTAATTTGAATGACGTGAGCTATATATGAAATATATCCTTACCACACATTTATTGGTAGTAAAACTAGCATTATACAGGTAAGCTATGTTATCTCCTTCTTTCAGTAAACTCTCAAATATCTGAATGTCTTGGAAATTTCTGTTAGTATTTGAGATAATATACATCCACTGATTGGTAGTACTTGCTAGATTCAAAGAATTCGCAATCTCCATGACCATACCGACCAAGTAGTAACTGGCGATCACCAAGTAATTGTTACCGAGAACTTTTGGATTGATGGTCGAGAGAATTCCTCGTAGATCACTTCTAGATATGTTGGCTTCCAGTTTCATTAGAGATATACCAGTGGCTTTGTCATTGTTAGATCGGCTTTGAGTGATCGATTTTATCACGCGTGTGATCATATCTCTATCTAAAAAGTATGATTAAAAAAAGTTAACACGCAGAATTGACACGGTTTGGTGCTTAAAACAGATGACTTGGGCACTGACCGTAATGCATTTTCAATATTTCGTTTTTGAATGGGTTACATTTCGAATCGGTTCATGCACAACAAATACTTACTAACTGTAGCATCGTATATAACCACTAATGTTTTCCATATATAAATATCAGATTGACGTAAATCAAGAATTATCTGTGGTAGTTCTTCACCGCTTGTTATCAAAGGGATTGTGATTGCATTACCTGGAGGTAGACGTGGGCAGTCCGGCTCTAAAAAATACAAAACACTTTACATACATAGAAACATCACACTAAAAGTAACTAGAGAATATGTGGTTCAACTACACCTATCACCGTAGCAAAAGAGCAAAAACGAAGAAAAAAAAAATTATATCAAATTATGAGACGATGAATTGATGACCGTGGGCAAATCATAAAATAAAACAATAGATTAACATTGATAATATATTTAAAATACTTACAGAGAAGTAAGGACGTTTAAACAAGAGTCCAAGCAACAGAATAAAGGCTAATGAATTGACAGTTAGGCCCGGTCCATAGGCAAGGAGTAAATCGTAACACTAGTCCGCACATCCAAAGTTGATCTATTTGTTTAAGAAGAAGCATACATTATTTTCTGTTTTTAGAGTAAAAGATGTCAAGT
Organism: Diabrotica balteata; assembly: GCA_918026665.1. NCBI lineage: Eukaryota > Metazoa > Arthropoda > Insecta > Coleoptera > Chrysomelidae > Diabrotica > Diabrotica balteata. The sequence goes on from OU898276.1 coordinate 188,105,652, forward strand.
TCTAGTGACAGTTACAGCGAGAACAAATTCTATAAATCTGATGGAAATTCAGATATTTTGGACATGTCATTAGGTCAGACATAGACAATGTGGAGAGAATAATCATTCAAGATAAGATGAAAGTCCGAAGACCATGAGAAAGATCTTTAACAAGATAGATTGAACAGGTCACAGAAAGTTGTAAAAGACCTGCAAAAGCATCATAGAAATGTCCAGAGATAGAAATCTATGGAGACGAACCATTTAAGATCACGAGCATGATTTACGAGCGACACTCCCTAGAGAATGTCATCACTGAAGAGAGTGGCAAATAGACTTCTGTCTAATGCCATTACACATACGCATACACACACATACACACACATATATTATTTTATCGATGAATTTAAAGCTAATATAGAAATAAATTTTACCTGAAATAGCCATATGTACTAGATCTTCACCTTCCGAAAATTTGAATAGCTTCCATGTATCATGACACGAGGCTATGCTAAATATTGCAGTCAAATCTAGAAGAAACAGAGAAACCTTTATTAAAGACGTCCCAAATTAATTCAATATTGTCTACATGCCTTTTCTAACATTTATAGCTGTCCATGAATAGAAATAGACGTTTACACCTCCATGTTTTAGAATTTCTCTTTTGGCATATACCAAAAACTCGTCTATTTCTGCTTTGGCTTGTTCGTATTCTTCAGCAAGAAACTCGCGATCAATAACTATAGCTAAAAATAATTGAATCGTATATCTGTAAACAAAAGTACACATGCAATAGACATATCTGATATTATCAACATAATTGTACTTCAAACAAATTTTTTTTTAAATATAGCTTCAAGAATTTATTCATTTTTGAGTTTTCGAGTATCTGCTTGAAATTTAAGAAAATCATTTGACTAAAAAACACTAATAACTAACTCACCTATGGATGCATTGGTAGTCAGCAAAGAAGGAAAATTCTCACAAACCCCGTACCTCACAAAGACAAATACAGAAATCCACACGTAGATCCTAACAGACATCTTGTTCGGCTCCTTTCCTGCAAAGTTCCGACACACATATTCTTTTCCAAACCTTATTAGACCCCTTTCTTTAAATCCTAAATATTAATTTCTTTATCTGTGCAGGTGCCGATGTAGAACATCACTTATTTCTGTGGTAATATACGATTTTTCTGATTTTCTAACAAGGGCACTGAAAGGTCAATGTGAATTTTTAATGATGGAATGGAACAGACACGACATGATATGAAATGAATAGGATTGGGCACTGGGTTAGTAACTTGTATGAAATTTGGAGCATTTACGAATACAGAGTGTTTGTAATAAACAGAAAAGAAGATAAATGATGCACGCATAGACTTCAGAAATTGTCTCAGAGTAAGGTAAGAATACTATTTGCAGTAACAAATCTATGCATATAATATATATATATAATATATATATATATATATACATATATATATATATATATATATATAATATATATATATATATATATATAATATATATATAATTTATATATTTAAAAAATATTCAATAGTTGAATATCAGAGGTTGTATCGGTCAATAATAGGCAAATGAAAGTCGTCAACTACTTCATTGATTTAATCGAATACGTTTCGCTTTTTAGTTTTCAAAAGCATCATCAGTTCACTACAAATAAAAATAAAACGATGTAAAATATAAGTAAATAACCAAAAGGGTTCATACTTACAAAAACAATTTGTAGGTTTTGTAAAAGATGTTAAAAACACTCTACGATAACTTAACATTAAAAAATTAAAAACTAAACGATAGAATCGAAACAAAAAACACACAGGAAAAAACTGAGTGTGGAATATACTTTTTAAACCTGTCTTAATGGTATGCAACATATTATACATAGAGGTGTAATTATTTATGTACAGGTAAATATTTATTTTATTTTTGGTGTTTTTCTAGTAAATAATAATAAATGTTGCTTAATTTGTCTATGTCAGACGTATATATATATATATTATATATATATTATATATATATATATATATATATATGTATATATATATATATATATATATATATATATATATATAAATATGTATATACAGAAAAGGTTAATATGAGTGAATAATAAAGGTAAAATGTAATGTATGTCTCACAAACAGGAAAGTAAAAAACAAAATAGATATATCGACGGAAGGCAGCCATAAATACGTATTTCTGACTATTTGGTCGTCATCAGTACCGTGCGTGTAGCTAAGTTAGAAAAGAAACATGTTAAGGCTATTTAGGCATTTGAAGCACACTGCTTCTAAAAAATATTTATTACGGTATATAGTATCGAGTTTCAGCAAGAGTACCTTTTTGTGACGCCCCCTCACACCAACCCTCAATAATACTTACCAAGTTTAGTACTAGCCTAGTAACAGGTTATAGATATAATAAAAACACAACTTTATAATAAAAACACAACTTTTATAATAAAAACACAACTTGAACATTTATATTCTTTTAGAAATTAAGAACGAAATCTAAACATAGGCACAAAAATTAAAAAGAATATTTATTTATGTAACATTTATGTTCACAGCTTATGAAACCAGGGCTTCAATTTGGAAATTGCCACGCTCATTTCTTTTTCTAAGTTTATGTTTGACTTGTACTTGTTTTTAATTACTTATTCAGAAAATTATACAAAGTATACGTTTCGTACAAGTAGTAAGTCGCAAATGGTAATAAAACTTTTAATGCAGCAGTGCTGACGGCTTGATATTCATGAGAAAGTGAGCTCCAAAATTCAAATAGTTTGTCCTCGTCGTATTGAAGCTTTAGGCTGGAATCACAGGACAATTCTGTCAGTTGTTCTTCTTCCTCTGTTGAAAGTGTCGATGGCGTGGATGAAAATTTCTCAAAGTGTTCGCTCAATGATAACATGTGTTGTGTAAACATACTTTTCGGAGGGATTAAGGATTTCTATCAATTTTTCTTGTAGAATACTTTGTAACGCAGGACAGCACTCAATTTCTTGATCTTCAAATTTTCTCTTCCATAAGATCATCTTCTTCTGAAACCCAGTAATTTTATCTGCCAATTGCAGGATGTGAGTATTGTTTCTCTGCAACGACTTTAAGATTAAGATCATTTAATTTGTTAAAGATGTCACAGAGGTATGCTAATTTTATTATAAACTCTGAGTTAATAAAGTTTTGTGCATTATCATGTGTAAAATTAATTTCTTAATTCGTATACACGTGCAAGTAGGGGAGAGGCGGGAACAGTGACACATTTAAAATCCTAGTAGAAAATATGTTAGCAAGTTGGTGATATTGTGGAATTTTACAGTTGGTATAATAAGAATACTACTTGTCTTATAAAAAGTTGACAGAATCTGTTGTGTTTGGAGAAAATCGCATGTTTGTGTTTTGTTAGTGCAGAAGTATTTTGTCAAGGGTGTTTTTAGTTGTTTACTACGAGGAAACAAACCTGAATTATTGGATTGTGTTCTGGGTCGTAAAAAAGTCGTATAAAATGTAAGTAATAGCAATAAAATTTCTTTAAAATCTTTGTAGATTAACAAAAAAATTTACAATTTTTTGTATAAAACAGCATTGTGGGTACAGTGACACGAATATTGATAGGGAACAGTGACACGATGTGTCACTGTACCCTTCTTGTGAATTTCATAAAATCTTGACAGCAAATGAGTGCTGGAAAATCATATTAGGGTCTAAGAAGCTTTTGTTAATTATGAATTTACATTACAGATGGTACGTCAGAAGAAAACGGATAAGACAGTGGGTAGATTCAATGAAGATTCTATGAGGGAAGCAGTCAATCTAGTTATCAGTGGTATATCAATTCGTCAAGCTGCTAGAGAGAAAAACTTAAGCTTTAAAACCGTAAGCAGATACGTAAAGAAATACAGAGATGATCCCGAATGCCGAATGGCTCCCAACTATAAAATAAACCAAATATTTTCTTTGGAACTAGAGGAAGCTCTCGTTGATTATATCATAACGTGTTCAAAAATGTTTTACAGTTTAACAATTACCGATTGTCGCAAACTTTTATATGACTTAGCGAAAGCAAATAAATTAAAAATTTCAAAAAATTGGGAGGAGGAAAAAAAAAGCTTCAGTCGAGTGGTATAAAGGATTTCGCCATAGACATCGTACAATATCCTTAAGAACTCCAGAGGGATGTAGTCTAGCAAGAGCAGCAGGATTCAATAAAGAAAATTTAAACTTATTTTTTAATAAGTTGGAAATAGTTTTGCAGCGACATCCAAATTTTTCAAATGGATTCAGAATTTACAATTTAGACGAAACCGGAACTTTGACAGTTCAAAACAATTCGACAAAGGTGCTAGCCAAAAAGGCACTAGACAAGTGTCTAAAATTCAAAGCAGTGAAAGAGGTACACTTGTTACCACATGCTGCATTGTAAGTGCAAATGGAAGTGCAATCCCACCCGTAATGGTATTTCCGAGAGTCCATTTTAAAAGCCATATGTTGGCAGGAGCGCCATGTGGGACGTTAGGCTTGGCTACGAAAGCAGGATGGATGAACACAGAATGTTTTATTGAAGTTTTAAAACATTTCATTAAACATACTTCTAGTTCAAAAGCTAACCCTTCATTATTAATCATGGACAATCATGAGAGCCATATATCTCTTGAAGCTATCATTCTGTGCAAAGATAATGGGGTCACTGTTTTGACTGTGCCTCCTCATTGCACCCATCGGTTGCAACCATTAGATGTGGGTCTGCTAAAACCGTTTCATATATTTTACAACGATGCTTTAAGTTCGTGGGAAAAAGCTAATCCGGGCACACCTGTGACAATCTACCATGTAGCATCATTTGTGGGACTCGCTTACCCCAGATCTATGACACCTGTAAATATATCGGCAGCTTTTAAAAAAACTGGAATATTTCCCTTTGACCGTCACGTATTTAATAATGATGATTATTTCGCAAGCCAAGTTACAGAACGACCATTAGTTAATTCACCAAATATTGATCCAAAACCATCTACCTCGACAGGAGGTACCACAGATAACTCTATCAAGAACCAGGACGTAACTCCATTACAGAAATTGTCACCTTTACCCACAAGTGGAAGAAAATTGACATTTGTAAGTCCATCAGCTATTCGTGAATATCCAAAAAAAAGTCTGACAATTTCGGTTAAAACTAGAAGAAAAAAAGGCAAGACTATGATTGCTACTGACACTCCAGAGAAAAACGAAATTGAAAGTAATAGAGCCAAAAAAGCGAAAACAGTTAAAAGAAGCATAATCTCAGAAGACATTAAAAACAATGATGATGTTATTGAGTCGGAAGACGAAGATGGTAAAACTTATAGTCTCCATAATTCTGACACGTCAGAGGGAAGTGAAATATTTTCAGATAGTGATGATGAAGACCTATGTGATTTGACATTAGATCCAGCCAAAATTTGCGACATTAAGATCAATGATTTCTTATTAGTGGGACTCAAATATGAAGCCCATTTCAATAAAGAAATCTAAAAATATTATATTGATAAAATTGTGGTGATAAACACCATTGGTAGGATGGAAGTCAGTTTTTTACATAAAAATTCAAATAATGTCACATGCTATGTGTTTCCATGTGTCACAGACATTGGTGTTATATTCAACAATCAGATTATAAAAAATTTGGACCATCCAAAAATTCGCAGGGGTCGACACTTTTTTCCTAATGTTAAAAAGGACTTGATTTCATAGAAAACAACAAGCATTTATAATATTTTTCTATAGATCAATAATAAAGATACGTTTTTATTGTTTAATTAGTCCTAAATAATAATACTTACATATTACAGTTGAAAAATGTCTTTGTGTCAGTGTACCCTTCATACCAGGGAACACTGACTCAATGCAAAGTTTCAGACTTTTTTTTAAATCTATTTGTTTTCTTAATTTATAGCAATGTAGTCATTCATGATGTATTTGCAACACAATAACACGTCCAAATTGATATTTGCAAGTAAAATCCTATTAATGGTCTAGCGATGACAGAAATTCAAATTTTTCTGTGTCACTGTACCCACCTCTCCCCTACGTTGTCTTGGACAGCCCACGAGAGTTGCAATAATAAATTAAAGAGGTTAACTTGGCCCCCATTCCTTCACAAAGTTTATGAAACAGTCTTAATTTCACGGGTTATGTTTTAATGTAGTTCATTACTTGAATAATGCTATCCATCACAACACTAATTCAGGTGCAACGTTCTTTGCTGCTAAGGCTTCTCTAAGTAAGACACAATGTGTCCATTTTACACTTGTAGCCTTAGTTTTGATGAGAGCTTGTAGTCCTCCATACTGTCCAGACATCGCTCGGGCACCATCCGTACACACGCCTACACAGTTATCCCAGTTAATATTATTTTCAGTCATATATTATTTTAAAATCTCGAATAAATTAGTAGCTTTACAACTTTCACATATTTTTCTACAAAATAACAATGCTCGCATATATTTGTTTATTGTATGTACCGTACATAACATATCAATTGAGCATCATCATTACTATCAGTCGCCTCGTCCAGTTGAATGTCAAATAAATCTGAAAGTTTCCTATTTAAAAATTAACAGCAGTTTTATTTTGAACTTGGTTGACTCAGCAATCCATATTCCACAGTTCAACATTTCGCGGTTAAAAGTTTATTAAAAAGTACCCTGTTTATTCCACTGCAAAAATGCGAATTATAAAAATTCACATCTCAAAGAAAATATTTGGAACAAGATCGCCCAAAAAGTGAATAAAATCTTTCGATCAATGTTTCATAAGAGCCTTCTTCCAGTCTAGTTAAGTACAATAGTTATGTAGGATTTTTGCTCAAGAAATAATACAATAACAAATCCTCGTCATCTTTTTATTCTTGCAGTAAAACTTGAAGCATTTCATAATCCATATTTTTTTATGTAATTCCCAACCTCAACTGTTTTGTGCCGCCACGTAACTGAAGTAGCTGTTGCTGACTTCAGAATCAATACCTTTAGGTATTATGTTTCCATTATTAGGTGTTGTGTGTATGCAATGATATGGCAATTTTTGGGGATTGGTCAATGTATCAATCAACAGAATAGCTATGGCTATTAGCTATTGTTTCTTGGCGTAAAACTTCGGCAATAAATTTCTTGCGGTTCGCTTTTTGGCCGATATCTCAGTTTTTCCTGGGTGTATTTTGAACTAGGCGATGATGGGTAGATTGGTTAATATACCAATCAACAGCAATTACTTAGCAATAAAATACGCTGCCAAGATAGGCCGTGTATCCCTGGACATGGACTAACACTTTTTGGAAACTAACAAATGACTCCAAAAAGTATGGTAGCCATCAACTAGACCTGGTACAGTGCTACATCGTTTTGTGGCGTTTCTAAGACCATTATTATCTTAAAATCATGACAGAACTGCATTAGAACCAGCATACAAATGGTGTAAGATGTACTAAACATATGGTAAACGATAGCAAGAGGCCAAAATAAAATAAATATAATTTTAAAAGTATTTATTTATACTAAAAACTCTCAAATGTATGTATTATCTATCTTGTTCTTCTGGCAATATCTTCTGAATCCATTCCAGCAGATGTAAAATTTCGTTTTTCTTCAACTCATGCATGGTGTTTTTAATAGGTAGAAATTCGGCCTTTATTCCGACCTTCTGAAGGTCCTGAAACGTTTTTTCACCCCACGAAATCGGAACCATTGTGTCCCTATCACCATGTAACATGTACAATGGAGTAGTTGTAGACTTGGGTTCTTTTAGTACAACAGATCCATTGTTCAGGAAGGATGACATGGTAAAAGCACCAGCTAGACCGGGATTGAACCTGTACGCTGTATGTAATGCTAGCGCTCCTCCCATGGAGAAGCCACCTGGAATTGTATAATTAAAATATTAAAAAAAATAGTGATATGGTAGATACTTAATGACTGTTCATTACGGATAATAGCCAAACTACACATCAGGTTTTTTTAGTAGATAGGTCGTTGAATTATAAAAGATAGTTATAGGAGGAAACATGAAGTGAAAGAATCCAAAAAGAAATTGATAATGCCAGTTTTATACTACCAAACTTACCTACAATTATTCTATTTACACTAACATTGTTATTTTTGCTTATTTTATTTATAAATTCTTTCATGACGTTGCCAATGGAATCCAAAGTTTCGGTATGTTCTGGTACATCCGGTGTTATACTGTGTCTATCAAACCAAACATTGCTCATCTAAAGCATAAAAAGAATATCTAAATTATGTCTCGATAAATATGAAGTTTTACTTAATGAATATATTAGTACAAATATTCAGGGAATTGGACAGAGTGATTGAATCCGCTTTGTTAAAACTAGTTACAGAATTGCTTACCTCTCCACCAAGTGGCGTATAAGGCTGAAGGGGAGCTGTCGGAAAGTAAAATTTAATATGAGGTAGTGAAAAATCTCCTACTAGAAATTTCATCCAGTCTAAAAATCCCTGACCAGTGTCACCTAAAAAATATAAAATAAATTTCCAATATAGGCAACCAGTTATACCATGTATTTAGTAACTAAGCTATCGATTTAGGAATTACAATTTTCGATTGTTTTGACATGATATTGCTAATGTCATCATACAGAAAAATGTGAGGTTTTAAAAATGAAAGTAAATTATTTATGTGTCAAATTAAAATTAGTTTGAAAATTCCAACATATTAACTACAATTAAAAGCTTCAGAAAATATAACCATTTCGCTAAATATTTGATATTATGTGCATGTACCTACCCGATCCATGTAAACATACCACAACTGCTGAGCATATTTTCTTTTGTTGATTTAAAACATGTACAGCACCAAGGGACATTGTAATGAGTACAAAATATTATTTATGCTTTAATCAATATTGTAGAAACAAATAGTATTCTTTTTGGAGACACATCGGCTAACAAAAATATTTTCTGATAACCTTACCTTACCTAAGGAAAGAAATTAATATAATCGATTTCGGCTTTCGATTAAATTAAGTAGTAAGAACAAGAAGGGTACTAATTCATGAATGGAAATAAATAAAAAGAACTGTGTTGAATATATAAACAAAGAGTATAGACGCATATTGCGTATATATTCCTTGATAATATAAGGATGGGCCTGTGTGTGGTTGGGGAATATATTATTTTTATAAAGATGCTAAATATACCTGAGATTTTACATTTGTAATGTTGGTTGCCTCTAAGTAGTAAATGAAAATAGAGATATGCTAAAATTATATATTCAGTGAACGTAGGAAGTGATCACAAGTTATTATTGGTCAAAATGAGAACAAAGATAATAAAATTAAGTATTTTAAATCTAAATAAGAAAATATTCGGTAATATAACATATGGACACTATAAATGAGTCCTATATAAATTTATAAACATTATTTAAATTGCAACTAAGGAAGCACTAGGAAGACAACCAGTAAAACAAAATATATTTTTATAGTTTGGTATTTGTGAACAAATGAAGCATTGTAACGTCTAAAAAGAGTAGAGAATGAAACAAATATCTGAGTAAATCGAATAAAGCTACGGAAGCAATTTGTATACTGCGTAAAATCAAGAAAGGGAAACAACGTTAAATTAATTCAAAGAAATCAATGAAATAGCTGCAATTTCCTGTATTTAAGGGGATGATTGTAACGCGTAAATATACAATATAATTAAGATATAAATATTACAATTGAGGAAATCAGTAAAGCAATAACCCAGTTTAAAAACAGAAAATCACCACAACCGGATAAATCGCTGAAATGTGCTAATAATGCTAAAATATAGTTATGGGTATTGGTTTAGGAAACCACAAAATTATTGCTAAATATTGAACATAATAGAATCCCAAGTATAGAAGCATAAATCTTTTAATACACAAGGCAATATAAACCAAGAAAGGAGCTAGACCAGACAACATCCTAACTAAACTCTTAAACATCATACAAGAGGATTACATCAGTATTCTACTTGAGCTTTTTAATGATGTGTATACCACTGGTAAAATATCTGAGGAATGGCTGAAGTTAGTTTTTATAGCAATTCCAAAGAAACAGCGGACAAAAAGATCTACGTAGCATAGAAACCCTAAATTGGAATCAGACAGCATGGGAGATTAACCTATGGATGTTACATTCAAAGAAGCATCATACAAGGATACATTCCATACCCGATATTTTTCAATATTTGCCCAATTCAAAGAAAAAGACTTTCGGGTAAAATCATTGATGAATAAGTCTTTATTCGCTAGCCTCCTGGGCTTCAAAAGTGTTTAGATTGCGTAAACGGTAGAAAGAAAAATGGGTCTAATAATGAATATCTCTAAGACCAAATTTATGCTATCTGTGCGTCAACTACATGACAAAGCTTCCCTAGAGAGATCAACAAAACATTGGAGAGTCACTCACTTTAAATATATGGGATGCTGGGATATCTGGGATCTAGTCCAGGAGGCTTTTGATCAAGTTTAACACACAGACTAATTGAAAAGCTCCACCTACTGGACTGCCTATACTCTTCGTAAAAATAATACATTCCTATCTCTCCAATTCGACAATCCGTGTCAAGGTCGTTAACACGTTATCCACACCATTCACTCCACAAGCTAGAGTCCTCCAAGTTTCAATTCTTGTACCAATATTATACACAGTCTACAACAGTGAACACAGTCTACAATAGTGACATCCCCACCCTTTAAATAGATCAGAGTCAATATTACGATGTGCTGACGATACTGCACCCTCTCTACAGGAACATATCATGGGACGTTAAAACATGCGTCTGTATTTGAACGAGCACAAAACCAGCTGAAGCTCTCCTTGGAGAGAATCTCGAATTCAGAACCTAGGTGTTCTTTTTGGGAGTTCATTTTAGCAGGACTCTCAACTGGGACATTGACATCAAAAACACCCTAGACAGATGAAAAGAACAGCTAATCTCCTATGTGCGTTATCTATAAAATTTGGTAATACTTCAAATAAAACTCTTGTACACCTAAAAGACTTTCATCAGGCCCATTATTGAATACAAAAACAATCGACAAACCAACGCAATTGTGGTCTCTCTCTCTCTCTCTCTCTGTCGTTTCCCCGTTATTGAGGATCGTGATTTCTTCCAATATTTCTAACAATTTTTCTCCATTCGTCTCTAGCTCCTCTGAGAGCTTCGCAGAATGAGTTTTCAACTAAATTCTTAATTTGGTCGGACCATCTAGTTAGTGATCGTCCTCTTGATCTTCTCCCTGGAACGTTCCCCAGAAACAATTAATCTCTCCAAACGATCGTCACCTCTGTGAATTACGTGACAGAAAAATTGCAGAATATGTTGCAGACATATTGTGGAGAGCTTTTTTTAATCTCGAGTTGGTTTAGAATGGAAACGTTTGCCATCGCTGAGGGCACATACTCACCAGGCATCCCCATTTTGCTGGTAACGAACTTTCTGATGAGTATTACTACGTTCTACAAACAACCCTGATTCAAGAGCCGTTCCTTAGTATGGCTAATGACATCAGAGGTACCTTCTGCTCATGGCTTGGTTGGTTAACCCTAAATTATTCTTCGTAGCACTCTTTTCTTAACCAATACGACCACTTTCAAAGCTGCTCTCCACTAGTAGTATACCACCATAAAAACTACCCATGTTTTGATTGGTGCATATTTAAGTCAATTCTGATATTTTCTCTTAGTATAATATCCTCAATGATTAGTATTGGACAGTGATCAGAAATGGGATTAGTAACTTCTTCTATTTTTATAAAATTTGTTTTAACTTTTCTTGAAATAAAGAAGTCAATCAACCAATCGCGTATTTTATTTTTATCACAAAAAGAGGTTTAAATCTTTGTAAGTGGTCATATTTAAAAAAAACCCTTAAAAGGACTACATCAAATTAACAAACGTTTTCGGAATAATAATTCCATTATCAGATTACAAGCAGGTTAACATGCCTGAGCCGCCACAATATTACGGTCCGTCCCAAACCCTTTTTTCAGTGCGTCATAGTTGTTCGAATTCTCTCTAACGCATTAAGCTAGAAGTGACAGAAAAAAAGGTGAGTCGCTTATTATTATACATAGAAATTAGAAAATTAGGTATCGTCACAATACTATGGTATCGTTTACGGGTATTCGCATATTAAAGCGAATTCTACTTACGAATGTATAATTGGTTGGAGTTTAGAATATGCTAAATTAATATCCAATCAATTATGCATATAAATATAATTTGACACAGATGATCTTGATAATGACAGTGACAGTACTTTCACAACAACTGATAAAATGATAATTGCCATTCCAGTTAGTATTTTCAGACATTTTAACTACAGTGAAAATTAAATTCTGTATTTATTGTCATAAAAATAATTTAAATATTCCGAGATATACCGAGAATGAAAAAAGACTAAAATTAAAATTATTAAATTAGTTTCAATTAGAAAATGAGGCTGAGTTATCTTTATTTCAGTTTTCTGTCGCTCGCGAATCAGATTGTGAATTCCGGAATGATATTGAGGAAATATCTTAAACTAATACCTTTATGGATATTTATATGTATTAAAACGGTTCTTTTTAGAACCACGACATTTTCTTGAAATGTAGGATATAATTGATACCAGCCACATATCTAGTGTAATCATTGATTTTCAAGAATCAGATTCTGAATGGGATTATAGATTGTTTGAAATATAATATTCATTTTTGTTATTCATAAAAAAGAAGGTAAACTTACATTCTGTACTTGTTTTTTAACTAAACTCCATTAACACGATTTCATCTGGATATCGGAACTGGTAAATTAACTCAAGAATCAACTGCTTCACTATTTAAACTATTTCCACTATTTAATGACAACTCTTCACAAAATTAAACTATTGGCTGCCACACAAACTTATCAGAAAATTCCTTATCCAAATATGACTGATTTAAATCGATATTATTTTATCGCAGGAATGTTTACTTTGATGCCTGCAATATGTCAGTAATTTTTTTTAGCTTGCAGTCAACTCTTAAAAGATTCTAGGAGGAAGCGTTATTTTAAATAAACAAACCTTCCAATTCCTTAGTGTTTGTAATAAATAATAATAAATCCATAAACAAATCTTAGCTAATTAAGCACTTTCCATGGAATGTATAAAATAGAACAGAAATAGAATAGAATTATGACAAACTGCTATGCATTAAAAAAAATAACCTTTTCACGTTTAGCCGATTACGATCCTGCAACTGTCAGATTTAACTAAAATGTCATGCAATAATTCTCGACATTCTTAAAATCCTATATGACGTCAAAAATTAGTGACGCACTGAAAAAAGGGTTGGGACAAACTTGTAGGTAAAAATACAGTAAATAAAGTTACCAAAGATTGTACATATTGTTGTTAAAAATTAATGATGTTTAATATTTTATTAGATTTTACTTCAGGCAATATACAACCATGCCTTACGTGAGTACCAGCGTCCGGAGGGTAGACATCTTCAAACGGACTTCAGCAGTTACCAGCTGTGCGGTGTTCATTCAGTAGATTTATACCTCTATAATTGTTGGGGTCTTCTTTATCTCCTTTCTTGAACATTGGTATTATATCTATTTTTCCATGCGCCTGGTATAATGTCAGTGCAATATTAGTTTTTGTAAAAGTTTTGTCATCTCTAGGGTTATACTTTCTCCTTCGTGTTTTAGAAGCTCGTTGGTTATTCCGTCTGATCCTGGTGACTTTCTATTTTTGAGTGAATTTATGGCCATCTCTACTTCCTGAAAGCTGATTTCTATTTCGTCTCTTAATTCAGGTACTTTATTGTGTTGGTTATTATTTTCCTTTCCTTTAAACAGTTCCGTCAGGTATCTTTCCTATTCGTTCGCTGGTATGTTATTGTATTTCTTCAATTCTGCCATTTCTTTCCGTTGGTTTCTTATGAATCTACATGTTTGTTTTTGTATACCGTATAAGTCGCTTTCCTTCCTTTTTTATTTTTTGTTTTTCTTACCAACTGCTTTGTTTCATTTCGTATTCTTCTATAGGTGTCTCGGTATTCTGGAGTATATGATGTTTTGTACTTCGTGTAGGCCTCTCGGTTTCTCTTTACATTTCTCTTAGTTCTTTTCTGAACCCATGGTGTATTGTTCTTTTTTCTTTTGTTCAGTATGAGTTTGCGCTTTCCTAGAGCTTCTGTTGCCGCTTCTTCAATGTTGGTTTTAGTTTTCTTCCTAGTTCGCGTTTATATCTTCGATGTCGTCTATTTGTTTCAGCTGTAACTTCTGTACTAACCTCCTTTGGTACGTTTCTCTTGTAGAGTCGTTCCACAGTGATTCTACATTGAATTTTTTCTCGGTGATTTCTTGCATTGGAATCAATCATCTTCTTCTTCATGTACCATGTCCTTTCAGAACGTTGGTTACCATCATAGCTATTTTAATTTTATCCACTGCCACCCTAAATAGCATGCTTGTATCTACACCACACCAGTCTCGCAAGTTCTTCAACCATGAGGTTCTTCTTCGTCCTGGACTGCGTTTGCCTGCTATTTTTCCTTGCATGATATTTTGTAGCAATCTATATTTGGGACCTCTCATTACATGTCCGAAATATTCCAGCTTTCTCTGCTTGATGCTTTTTATGATCTCAGTAGTCTTGCTGAGACGTTCTAGTAATGTGGAGTTACGAATCTTCTCCACCCAGGAAACTTTTAAAATTCTTCTATAGCACCACATTTCGAAAGCCTCAAGGCGATTTAGATCGATTTTATTCACAGTCCAGGACTCGACAGCATAAAGTAAGACCGAGAACACGTAGCAGCGAAGTAGGCGGATCCTTAATGCCAATTTTAGGTCTCTGTTACATAACACCTTGGACATCCTTCTAAAAGCAGCTCTAGCCTGCTCTATTCTGGATCTAATTTCGCCGTGATTTTCTGAATTACAATTTAATTGCTGTCCAAGGTAGACGATTTTATCAACTTGCTCAAGTTTGGTATTATTTACATATATAGATGGTTTTATATTCTGTTGTTTACTTATTACGAGTATTTTGGTTTTTCTTATGTTAAGATTCAGACCTGCTTCCCTACAACTCTCAACGACACTATCCAGTAGTGTTTGCAGATCTTCTTGACTAGAAGCTAGGAGTACTGTATCGTCCGCATATCGCAAATTATTGATGACTTCGCCGTTCACAAGTATTCCTTCTTGTTTTTCAGAAAGTGCTTTTCTGAAAATTCTTTCGGAGTAAACGTTAAAAAGCAGGGGTGGCAAGAGGCATCCCTGCCGTACTCCTCTTTTAATATTGAGAGCTTGTGATTCCACACCATCTACTAAAACTGATGTTGTTTGATTCCAATATAAATTTGCAATTATTCGAACATCTCTGCCGTCCAAGCCAATGTCTTTTAGAGCTTCGATCAATATAGAGTGCTTAACACGATCAAATGCCTTTTGAAAGTCAATAAAACAACAGTATATGTCTACAGATATATCACGACATCTTTGAGCAAGTACGTTCATTCCAAACAGTGCCTCTCTCGTTCCAAATCCGTTACGGAAACCAAACTGAGTGTCATCCAGGTATTCCTCACATTTATTGTAGATACGACCAAGTATTACCTTCTGAAAAATTTTCAATAAGTGGTTTAACAAACTGATGGTTCTATAATCAGCACAGGTTTTTGCTGTTGTCTTCTTAGGTAGAGCTATAAACAGTGAGTTAGACCAACCATTAGGTAGTTGTCCGCTGGTATAAATGGTATTGAAAAACGAAGTTATAGCCTCTAAAACATTGCTATCCTTTATAAGCTTATATATTTCAGTTGAAATTTCATCAGGACCAGTCGCTCTGCCATCTTTTGATGATTGTATGGCCTTTATAACCTCACAGCGTGTTATTAGGGTCCGTCGCAGTTAGTAATATCGGGAGGTGAACTACTCCTATCGTCTTCGAATAGGTTCGTGACGTAATTTTCCCATTCTTTAAGTTTGTCCTTTACTTCGAATATTACTTTATCATTTTCATCCTGTAGCAATGCATTTTGTTTCTTATTAAAGATACCAGCCGCTTCTTTTACTTTTGTATACATGTTAAACGTGTCGTATCTTTTTTCGAGCTCTTCAATGTTATGACACTGTTTGGCTAGATGTTGACTCTTTGCTTCTCGTATTTTACGTCGAATTTCATTTTGTATGCTATTGTAAAGTGTTTCGTTGGTTTTTGCTAGTCGCCGTTGTTCCATCAAATCCAGTATATCATCTGTCATCCAAGCCTGCTTTTTTGGCTTTGACCTGCCTTGTAAATTTCTCACACAGATTTCTTTTGCTGTCGTTACGATTTTATTTAAGCCCTCATCGACGTTTTCACCAATATTTTCCCAAATTAAATTTTCGTTCAGTTGTCTTTGAACTGATTCCTTAACTTTCTCGTCTTGTAGTTGGGCTGTATCAATCATTTTGCGAGACTTCTTTTGATCACCTTTTTTAATTTTAATTGGGTTACAGCTACTATGGAATTGTGATCGGACCCAATGTCAGCACCTGGATAAGTTTTAACTGATTTGATGCAGTTTCTAAATCGATTTTTTATTAGAATGAAGTCGATTTGATTCCTAATAATTTTGTCCTCTGATTCTGCATTTGACTTCCAGGTGTAGAGTCTTCTCGGTGGTAGTTTAAAATAGGTATTCGATATAATGAAATCGTGCTCTTGACAGAACTGGACAAGTCGATCTCCACGTTCGTTTCTGTTTCCCAAGCCATATTCCCCCACAATGTTCAAACAGCGTCATTTGCCGACTTTAGCTTTAAAATGTCCGAGGACTATGGTATTTTCTGCTGCTTTGACAAGATCTAGAGCATCAGTAAGATCTTTGTAGAATGCTTCTAATTTATCTTCATCACTAGATGATGTTGGGGCATAGACCTGAATTACGTTGGTAATAAACGGCTTTGAACTAAATTTTACTAGCATTACTCTGTCAGATATGGGAATATAAGTTAAAACTGATTGAGCTAAGTGTTTTGCTACTACGATTGCAACTCCATTATAGTGATTGGCATTTGTATTTCCGGCATGGTACACTTGATATCCATCTACGTCACATACTCCTGATCCCGGCCATCGCATTTCGCTTATTCCGAGGATGCTGATGTGCATTCTTTTCATTTCTTTTCTTTTCAATCATCGGTACTCTGAATAGATGGAGAATATACAGAACAGGTCAAAATCTTAAGAGGAGTGAGACAGGGGTGCATAATTTCACCACTGATATTCAGTCTGTACTCGGAGCACATTTTTGAAGAGGCCCTAAAAGATATTGATGAAGGCATCTCAATAAATGGAGTCAAGCTTAATAACCTGCGGCATGCAGATGATACAATAGTGTTTTCCAATACCATAGAAGGGCTGCAAAACTTAATGAACAAAATAACAGAAACAAGTAGAACCTATGGACTGGATATAAACACCAGCAAAACCAAGCTAATGATCATCAGCAAGCAAAACATAACTGGAGCAAATCTGTATGTGAACCAAATGAGAATTAAACGTGTCTCACAATACAATTACTTGGAAACTATAATCAATGAGTCGTGGGAAAATACCCAAGAGATTGAATGTCGCATCGGAAAGGCCAAAGTGCATTCTTGGCTATGAGCTCTGTGTTCAGAAGCCATGATCTCACCCTGAAAACAAAAATAAGGCTCCTTAAATGTTACGTATACTCAGTGCTTCTGTATGGAGTACAAACGTGGACATTGAAGGCGGAAACTCTATCAAAACTTCAGGCGTTTGAATTATGGTTATACAGAAGAATCCTGAAGATACCATGGACAGACAAAGTCACCAATGAAGAAGTACTGCGGACGATGAACACAACCGCGGATTTGGTCAACATTGTGAAGAGCAGTAAGCTGGAGTACTTGGGATATATTATGAGAAATCAAGGCAGATACGATGCAGGTCTACTCCAATGCACTTTGCAGGGTAAAATTGAAGGAAAAAGAGCCCCAGGACGAAGAAGAATATCCTGGCTTGCTAACCTGAGAGCATGGTATAGAAAGACCTCAACACAGCTATTTCGTATAGCAACCAACAAAATCATCATAGCCAGAATGATCGCCAACGTTCGGAACGGACAGGCACCCTAAGAAGAAGAAGAAGATTTCTTGCAGAAAATGTTTTAGTGTAATTTGCATTCTTATTTTTGCTAGTACTAGTTTGTGTTCGATCCCTGCGTCTACTGAGTTCGGATATCTAGAATTTGCTTTGGGTGGATTTTTCTATTAGCGACTATAAAATCAATCATAGATTTGTGCACCCTGGAGTTTTTAAATGTATATTTATACTGGAGCTTATGGTCGAAAAATGTGTTATTGATTCTTAGTTCGTTAAAAGCACAGAGATTAGCCATGAGTTCTCCATTTGCGTTGACATGGCTTTCATTAAATCTTTGTTTTACTCCTGGAACTATTTCATTTTCGATTCATGCATTAAAGTCACCCATAAGAATTAAGGGTTCTTCATGAGGTATTTCATACAGGATGGTTTGCAATTGTTCGTAGAATTCCTCTCGTTTCTCCTTAGGTTTGCAGTCCTCGGGGCTATAGATAGATATGACATTTAATTTTTCGTAGTCCATTGTGATGTTCATATGTATTATTCTTTCGGAGATATACCAGCAGTTATTTATGTTGTCTTTAAATTTTTTATGGACAAGTATACCTACGCATACTCGTGCTCGTTCTTCTTTCTTCACTCCGCTGTATGCTAGAAAATATTGGTTATAGTCTCTTTGGCCTTTACCTTTCTGGTTTCTTGGATTCCACAAATGTCTCTGTTTTTATTTATTAGTTCTTCTAATATCTCTTGGTCTTTGTTGTTGAAAGAAGTAATGTTCCATGTTGCTAATCTAATTGTGGGCATATTTTTCCTTCTCGTTTTCCTTTTCTTTGCGTGGTTCGGCATCTTATTTTTCGTCTGCTTTCGAGGCTGTATATCGATTGTTTGAGCCTTGTGTTCTTTTACAATGGGTAGGATGCTAATCTGGCCCTCTTTTATCCAGGCTTGGGACCGGCTATGGGCATAAACGCGGTTTCCGAGCTACTCAATCCACCCAGTCCTCGCGCTCATAACTCCCAGGTAGAGTTTTTTTTTCTTTATAAAACATTATTTTAGGATTAACATTACTTTTTCGTAATTTATAAAAACATTATTTTTGGTATCAATTTTTTTTACCTTAAAATGGATAGGGGTAAATTTTGTTTGCATGTGCAGTCTTTATTCTTTTAATGTGGATAGAAGAGATTTACAGTTTTTGTGCAATGTCCTTTTTATACTCGTATATTGCCTACTATGCGTAGCTGTTGTTTTCTATTACTTAATAATTATTTTGTAAAATTGTATATCTGTCGAAAATACAGTTTAACTAATAATTTTACTACGTTTCTTTATTAAAACAATAAAACTATATAAAAAATGGCAAATTTCATCATAAATATCCAATTTATTTGCACACTCGTATAAAAAAACTGACATCATTACCCAAATTCAAGTATGTTCGAGTCTAGCCAACAAACTGTACGTGGCCTATCCCAATCTCACTCCAATTTGCGCATTTGTCGATCGATCGGCAAACAGTTGTTCGTCGAAGTAGGAGTGAATGTTCCCAAGTTTTCCACCAATTTTTTGATATATTAAAATTGAAAAATGTCGCAAGTGAGGCAGAATTTCCACAAGGACTGTGAAGATGCTATCAACAAACAAATCAATGTGGAGCTGAGTGCTAGTTATGTCTATATGACCATGGTGAGTTTTACTTTTCGTCTGGTATTCAAATTAGATTGATAAATATACTTTACAATGTAATTATAAAGCGTTGTATATATGTGGGTATGAGTCAGACGACGATAAACTCATTTTAGATTGTAAAATGGACTATATTTCACATTTTGCTGGATTATTTTCATTTTTGTTTATAATAATGATGTATACTCTTCACAACAGTCCCCTAAGCGTTACAAATAATTTTGTACTCTCTTTCCATTTTGTCGAGAGCTCTTTCTACAAGGTGTCTTTTCCTTAATATTTAGATGCAATATTTCATAAGTATTGCGAAATATCTTGATAATATTCAATATTATGCGACGATTCGCAGATTTTAATAGTTTTCGCAAATTTCAATACCAGTAATATCAGCAATATCAGTTTCTGTGACACATAAATTTCATATTAGACGTTGTGCCTTATTCTACCAATGTTTGAACAAAGCCTGACATAAGAAGAATAAAAGAAATAATGAAAACAACTTTTCTTCCACTAGTTTTTATCTAATACACCAGTCTCTATAATTATTTGCATCTATCTTTGTTTAGGATCATGTTTTATCTGAACATCTAGTTGTGGTTGTGTAGGAAATTGTAGTCCTCCCTTTTATTGTTTTTGTAAGTAAATGTTTACTAATATATAATTGTTTTGTCCTATCTGTAGTAGTCCTTCTATCTCAGGGTTTGTCCAAAGACTTTCAAAATCTAGCTATTTTTATTTCTATTTGACAGTTTAATTACTATTAAACTGGGAATAAGCCACAATTAAAGATAAAAATACGTTTATTGACGTTTCAATTTCCACTTCGGAAATCGTTCTCAAAATACAAACAGTAAATTAAACAAATTTTGTTTTTTGTTACATAGTGAAAAATTCTTCTAATAATTTAATTTTATCTGACTCATTTATATTGACAATTCAGACATACATTATGCATTTTAAAGTAGACGACTTTAAACTGATATTGCCAATATTGTTGAGTTGCGCTCCTGGGACGACTTTACTTATAAGATAGTTCATTCGATTACATGAAATCAACTTAACTTGAGAATATGCGTCAGAAAAAAATCATAGCAAGTAATTCGTCTTTAAAAAGACAAACACATGACATGATGACAGTAAAATTCTCCTGTTAGTGATCCATAGTAAATTATGAGGGAAAAACCAGGAAAAAAAACCTCATAATACTACTCCCGACATTGTAAGTATTTGTTCGTGAATTTAGTTTACCTTCAACAAACATCAAAATTCTGATTTTATATGTTACGTTATTTAAAAACATAAATTTAATGATGTATCCTCTATATGTTACTGACTTACTAATACTGGTATTTTCTTATTAATAACTTCCTCTTTCAATATTGGTAACCAGATCCTACTACATTCTGCCTATTTATGGAAGATTTTGAAACAAATATCATTTCTAAACAAAATTTCAAACCCACAGTATGGTGGAGGTATGTAGATGATGTATTCTCAATATGGCCTCATGGATCAGAGTTGTTGGACACATTCCTAAATGATATAAACGATAAAGAAGAGACAATAACATTTACCATGGAAAAGGAATATAATAACACCTACCTTCCTGGATGTTTAATCTCTAAGAACGATACTGGATATGAGACTCAGGTGTATAGAAAAACCAACACACACCAATAGATATTTAAATTTCAAATCAAATCACAATATTAATGTAAAAAAGGGAATAATTAAATCCTTATACGATAAGCCAAAATTACTTGTTCTAACGAAAATTCGTTCTTGGAGGAGAAACATTTATTAACTTCTGTTTTATTAAAAAATGATTATCCTTTATCGTTTATAAATAAGGAATTTTCAACAATCGATCGAATAGAACAGAACAACTTAGAACGAGATCCTACAGCATACACAAGGAATAATATGACGAAAATAACAATACCGTACATAAAAGGACTATCAGAAAAACTTAAAAGGATAGGAAATAAATTCAACATTTCAACAACATTCAAAACAACAAACACGTTGAGATCTATTTTGTCCAAAACCAAACCTAACAATGAACAAGAAAGGACAAAGAATTGCATTTATAAAATACCTTGTGAATGCGATCAGTTTTATTTAGGTGAATCATCAAGGCCATTAAATGTTAGAATAAGTGAACATCAATCTTATATTAAAAATAGAGAATTTGATAGATCTCAAATCTGTAAACACGCATGGGATAATGAACATAGGGTTCAATGGAATAATTCAAATGTAGTCCTAAAAGAAACGGATGGTAAAAAAAGAAAAATCAAAGAAGCGGCTCTAATTATGCTAAATGAGGCCAATTGTGTCGCAAATTCCTCGGCAGAATGTAGTAGGATCTGGTTACCAATATTGAAAGAGGAAGTTATTAATAAGAAAATACCAGTATTAGTAAGTCAGTAACATATAGAGGATACATCATTTATGTTTTTTAAATAACGTAACATATAAAATCAGAATTTGATGTTTGTTGAAGGTAAACTAAATTCACGAACAAATACTTACAATGTCGGGATAGTATTATGAGGTTTTTTTCTGGTTCCTCATTTACTATGATCAGGTTTATGTCCAGATTGCTTTAAAGACGAATTACATGCTATGATTTTTTTCTGACGGATATTCTCAAGTTAAAGTTGATTTCATGTAATCGAATGAACTATCTTATAAGTAAAGTCGTCCCAGGAGCGCAACTCAACAATATTGGCAATATCATTTTAAAGTCGTCTACTTTAAAATGCATAATGTATGTCTGAATTGTCAATATAAATGAGTCAGATAAAATTAAATTATTAGAAGAATTTTTCACTATGTAACAAAAAACAAAATTTGTTTAATTTACTGTTTGTATTTTGAGAACGATTTCCGAAGTGGAAATTGAAACGTCAATAAACGTATTTTTATCTTTAATTGTGGCTTATTCCCAGTTTAATAGTAATTAATTTACAATGCCACAAGAAAATAGCTTCAGAACAATATTTGACAGTTTGTTGTACGGAGTTAAGTCGTGGACTCTCAAAGACGCTACCTGTAAGAAAATTGAGGCTTTTGAAATGTGGCTTTATCGTAGAATCCTGAAGATATCCTATACCAACCACGTTACTAACCAGGACGTTTTATTAAGAATGCAAAAAAAAAGAGGTTCACCACAATCAAAACAGCCAAAATTGAATACTTCGGTCACAACATGAGGAACAGCGGTTGCTGCAATTTATTCTTCAAGGAAAAGCTGAAGGAAAACGGGACGATAATTTATTAATATACAGGGTGTTCCATTTAAAATAAGCCTTATATTACACATTGAATAATCCAATAATGAAACTACAAATTTTGAACACCCTGTAAATAAATGTTTAATAATTAGTCATGAAATACATTCAACCAATATCCAAATATTTAGAGGTATTACCAACTTTATTAGAATTTTTTAAATAAGTTAGAAATGAGTCTTCCTTTAAAGCTGTAATATTCCACATAACTCAGAACACTCTGTACATAGGTATAGGGAAGTCTTATAAAACTATACCTTATTTCTTGCCGACAATTAGAAAATGCAATAAAATATAGGATGTCTCATAAGAAAAAATATAACTTTGATACGCCGCACTTTATTGGATGCCCTGTATATTTGAAAATAAGTTTAAAATGTAGCCCTTATTAACCTTCAAACTACAAATTTGAAGTTTTTTAAAATCTTTTACAGTTTCGCTGTAATCTTCGGTCTCGTTAGTGGTGACTCACCCTGTATAACTAACTAATAGGTCTTCTTCAGCATTGTTAAAAACTTGACCAGTAAAATACAAACTTGAATAATTCGACAGATCATTATAAACTAGTTCTGCTCTTTCTCGTTCCTGTTTCCTTTTTATTTTTTTAAATAGTGTTGTATGTTTAATTCCATACGTTGCAGCAGCCGTGCGAAGTTTCAGGCCACCCTCCACTGCTTGTATGGCATTTTGAATATCATCTTCAGTTGGAGACACTTCTGCATATTTTCTTTTGTATGTATGTACTGTCTCAGTTCCTAAAATCCACATTTAACATTAATTTTAATTCTTCCTAATGGAGCTTGCAGTAATGGGGCACCTTTGAACTTTGTTCAAAGGTGCCCATTCCTGTTGTTCAAATTGTGCACCGCAACTACAGATTTTAAATTTAGGTAAGTTAAAAATTTAGGGTTAGAATTACGAGGTTAAATATTGAACCCATACCTTGGAAAAAATTGCAGGCTAGCAGCAAGACCAACCAGTTCCTAATATTTTGCTTGTATTATCCTTACAACCAAAATTACACAAAAATGCGTTTAAATACCGAAAACCTTAGTTTCGCTGTTACGTTTGTTAACACAACAACAATCGCTCATGCAACTTCACATTAGTAGTAAAAATGTAGCCAACACCGTATAACAAAAATTACTAATATTTCCACCCCACGTTCAAAAGTGCCCCCTCCTCCGCTACATATATTTTTATTCTTTTAGGCAATTTTCGCCTATTTTTTATTTCCTTAGTTTTCTATACTCAGTTTTGTGATTTGGCCAAAGTATAATTATTCAGTTATTTGCTCTAAGTTTACCTATTTAATTAAGATTTTCAGAACCTCTTCTTGATTTCTTATGGTTTTAGTTTTATCATCTCATTCTTTTAGCCTTCTATCGTCTTTTTTTGGACATAGGTCTCTCCCAACTTCTTCCGTCGACATCTATGCTGGGCAACATATTTCCAATTTGTTCCGTTTACTCTTTTTATGTCATCTACCTCTCTTATCTGTAGTCTTCCTCTTGGTCGTCTACCTTTGTCAGATCTTCAATGTTGTAGTGTGTCCAATGTGACGTCCTTGGTCTTTTTGTTTAGCAGTGGGTCCTTTGAAGTTCCATTTGAGTTTGACAATTTTTGTTGTGATATCCTCGACTTTTGTTTTTAATTTTAACCAGTCGTTCCTCTTTTTATCCGACAGCCGTATAAATAACATTGCCCTTTTTGTTGACACTAGTTTATTTATATTTGCCTTGGTTAGGGTCCAGCTTTGACATCCATATGTCATGATAGGAAGGATGTACTCGTTGAATACCTCAAAAGATAAGGTATTTTGCGGTTCTTAAGTATCCAACTGAGTTTTACAAATCCTGCCCATGCCAGTCTTGCTCTTCTAGTGATTTCCGCACTTTGGTTCTCTTTGTTAAGTTTCAGAATTTGGCCTAGGTAGATAGTAGATTCTTGGACTTGTTCTATCTCACTGCCATTTGTAGCTTACATACGTCTGGGGTCGTCTGTGTTTGTCATTGCTTCATCTTTATTTAATAATATGATTATACCTACTAAATAAATATTTTTTTGATTCTTGGTCAAATATGTTTAATGATTGAATCGTTTGGTCTAAAAGTGAAATACAAAGAGTTAAACTTTTTTTTATCGTTGACTGTAAATGCATTTTCAGCATTTACAGCGTTCAGCGACTTTACGTTTTCTCAGAGTAGGAATGTCAAGTTGAAGCTTGTCACAAGTGTCTTTTATTTTGGAATAAGTACCAAATATAGATGGTTCGATTCTTAATTCTTTCAAAGCAAGGGCTAAGTTTGAAACTTCTTCTATAGCTTAACAATACTACTTATAGGTGTATAATTTTTTATATATTCTGTTTCCTTTTTTCAAATAATAACAGTGTCACTGTTTCGTTCCAGTTGTTTCGTTTCTTATACTAAGAATTTAATTCGTTACGAAATGCAAGACCCTGGTTGTTATTTTTCCTCCAAACTTTAACATGTCCACGGTTATGTCATCTTTTCCTGGTGATTTCCGGTTATAAGTCCGAATTGGCATTTTTAATTTTTTATTTTAAATGGTCGTGAGAATTTCCTGTTATCATATTTGTTTCGAATCTTAGAGGCTTGTGTAAATATAACTCAAGCCTTAGCTTGATTGGTATAATTTCATTACATAATCCTTTATGCAATTTTATGATACCAATACCCCTATTGTTTTCAGGCCTATCACTTCCATAGAGATGATGTAGCTTTGATGGGATTCCATAAGTACTTCAAAGAATGTTCAGAGGAAGAACGCGAGCATGCCACCCGTTTAATGGAGTATATGAACAAGCGAGGAGGAAAAATTGTCTTGAGCGAAATCAAAGCTCCAGAAAAGCAGGAGTGGACATCTCCAGTTGAAGCAATGGTCGATGCTCTTAATCTAGAAAAAGAAGTTAATGAGGTACGTAATGTTTGAGCTATAAGTAATTAAAATTAAGAGATACTAAACTGTAGTTACCAATGAAATACAAATTGGTCAAGACTTGTCCCATTTTTCTTCAGATTATGTTAAAGTCTTCTTGCCAAATTTTTTCTAAAAATCGTTGTTAGTTCTGGGCTTCTTAGTCATTTTCAGAAATCTTTCGACACAATAATGACAAAAATTGTTCTATTGGGCGAGCTTTGGGGCATTTGGGAGCTTGAATTTATGCCATTATGCAATAATTTTATGCCATTATGTGTCAGGAGCAAATATTATATCGTGTTGGTAATGACGGCTCTAAAGTTCAGCATCCAAAGCTTGTTCTTGATGTCATATAGTCTTGCATTTTTTGCAAAATGACATATTGTTTACTAACGTTCTCTCTTCTTCTTTCCTTTCTCTTTCAGCAGCGATTACTTTTCCACCCTTTCGTCTGTCATTCTCGTAAGATAACTTAACCATCTAAGTCTCTTTGTCCTGACAATCTAGCTTTCCGTACAGCCCTCCGATCTCTACATTTGTTTGTTTCATCCATACTTTAATCCATCCATCCATATATAAATACTTCGTTCCCAGATGTTTAGTATATTTTCTTGATTTTTGTTCACAAACTTATATTTCGCTTCCGTACAGGATAGTGGGTTGGATCACTGTTCGGAATAGTTTCAATTTTGCCTCCCTGGAGATGTTTTTTGCTCTTAGTAGTTTGTGTAAAGCTATTACAGCCTTCGTTTCTCTCGAAATCGGCTTCTCCATTTCTTGGCTTTCTTCCCCTTCTTTGCTTGTTAGGATTACTCCTAGATACTTAAACTACGTCATCTTTTTGAAACAATACTCTTTAGTCTCTTTCTTTGTAGTAGTCTTCAGTTGTGTGTCTTCATACATGTCATCTGTCCAATTTCCATATACTTTATTTTTTACTCATTAATAATTAGTCCATACTGTTTAGCCTTCGCTTTAGAGAGGTTAAAAATCGTCATCAGTTCCTCTTTAGTTCTTGCCATTTGTTACATCGGTCCAGGACCTGGTTTCTGTTGTCATAAATCATACCTTTTGTTCGTATTCCACTTTTTCTTATTATTGCCTCCAGCAAGAAATTGAAGAGTTTTGTGGACAGCGGATCTACCAGTTTTAATTTCCTTCTGGCTTCAAATTTTCCTTTTAGGCTTCCTTGTATATCACCAAATTTCTAAGAAATTTTGATATCTGAACCAGTTCTGCTTTATCAACCAGCAACCGTTCAACAAGTAATAAATATCTTTGCACATTTGAAGTTTGCAGGATACTTTAAGGTTATTGATTAAGTTTGGCATTTATCAATAAAAACAAATTGTGATTAGTTTGTTGCCAGACCTTTAAAGTCAGATAACAAAATCAAGTGAGAATATCAACATAAACTTTTTCTTATAACGTACGTTAATAATACTCTTGTATGTGTTTTGTAACCATGAGTGATGTTGCTTCATAAAACTAAGTGACAATCTATGTAATAACTTATTCTTTTAAAATTCGGGTTTATAAATTATTTTGTTATTTTGTTCTTCCAGAGCCTGTTACACTTGCACAACGTTGGTTCCGGTCACATGGACATTAACTTATGTGATTTCCTGGAAACGCACTATTTGCAGGAGCAAGTGGATGCTATTAAGGAAATAGGGGACCACATTACGAATCTGAAGAGGGTCGGAGAGGGTCTTGGCGTGTACATGTTCGATCAAAGATTAGACAAGGAAGCTGCTTCTAATTAGAACCAACTGAAATATTTAGTAACCACAAATAATACTTATTGGAAAAGCGGATGTATTCTTTTGCTATTCATTGTTTTTTTGAATATTGATTAGAAGGGATAACTACGTACTTAATTTTGAATATTTTATATTAATTTTCTTCGATATTAGTGATTTTCGTACAAGTATGTTGTATCAATTTTTATCTTATTTGTTCAATAACAAAACATTAAGTCTAAAGCAATTCAGTTGTTTTTTAGTTTCCTTTCAAAATACAATACTGATTACCGTTACTATTTTATATACTCTTATACCAGTTTTTTGAAAGGTAAAAGCATTTTCATCCGCCTCTTTAATTAAAGTTAGACAGAGAAACTGCAATTGTAAGAATAATCAAACTATTGAAGTGAACTGAAAAGTACTGCACAATTTTAAAATTCACTTGTAATTTTAGATTTTCTTATGTCAATTGGCGTATGGCATATGATAACTGGAATATAACGACTGGTTTTATATAATATTATTTAGTTTGATTTCTTTGTACAAGGTAAACAACAAATGACAGATTTTATATTGACGTAGCACATTATTATAACTTTTTTTTTCTTTAATATCTAGCAGCCATTTGTGACTTATTATTGACTGATATATTTGTGATCATATGTGCATAGGTACACATATGCCTCTGTCTAGCTTTAATTAAAGTATGTTTATTTATATAGAGGAAACTATACAATTGGTATCAAACTCATATAACAAATTGTCAATTAGGAATATTGTTTTAATGGCATATATTACAACGTGATATATAACTTTATATAGATAGGCTTAATATATTGTATAATAAAGATTTTCATTTCTCATTTTTATATTTGAATTTTTTCCCTTAAATTATTTGAAAAAACACGTATACATAAAGAAGTCTGTACGCTAGTTAATAATAAACACCCAAACCAGAAACAATTTCACAATCCTAAAACAAAACTGAGAAGAAATTCGGAGGAACAGGTCATGTCAAAGACCTCACTAAACTAGTAGAAATCCAATATCTGAAAACAAACAAC
>OU898276.1:188135011-188198018 GCA_918026665.1 Diabrotica balteata
CAAGCTAGACGGTATTGGAAACACGAGGAAAAGACCTATGTTCAGCAGTATACTTTTGAATCTGAATGATGACATTAGTACTAAATATCAGACTAAAAACGAACATGAAAATAGACTCTGCCAAATAATATTTTAACCAATCGATATAAAAAACTGCATAGGAAACAACGACAGTCCAGGAAATAAACCAATCTAGTACAATCAATCTGATACCTTCAGTAGCTACCAACTATTCACTCTAAAGAAAAGACCTATGTAAAAAGAACGTTCTCAACTCTTCAACCCCACTACCTCCACCAAATATGGCTCATCACAAAAGTAATACAGAGAAAACAGAAACTTTTGCTAAATATCTTAAAACAGTTTTTCAAAAATATCCTGCAAAATTAATATCATAATAATATAGATAATCAAATCCCACTTAACATAACAACTCCATAGAAATTTCTCTAAAAAATTTACATTAAACAAAATCTTTGTTTTTGCTTCATAACCCTGTATCACCGCCATAAACTTTAATAATGAGAGGTATGAATACTGGTATGACCCAAGGTAGAAACTGTAATTGGGAAAGCCGACTCCACATAAGAATAGTGACAAAAATAATGAATAAAGAAAGAAAGGAATTTATATAAAACAAAATAAAATTAAATGAAACGTCTCTTTTATTTCTTATTTTAAGACAATGTCTTGTTTTTTCAAAATGGTACCCTAAGTTGGGATTTCTATGTCCAGATTTTATACCAACGTTTGAAAGTGATTTCAGGTGGTCTGCTTGTGTTCGGTTTCTCTTCCTTTTAAATCTTGCAGCACCCATTCTATCAACGTTGTCTCTCCAAGGTATTTTTCTGACTCTAGACCATTTTACAACATCTCGGATGTTACACAGGGTCCTTATATTGTTGCTCCTCCCTCTATCTTTAACTGTTTTGCGAGTAATTGTTCTTAGAGACTTCATTTATGTCGTTACTAATAGTTGCTTAGTAGTGGTTATTTTTGATACTGTTTCTGTGGCGTCTCTGTAGATTCTTCTTATCTTCGGATATTATTATCGCATCATCAGCGTAGCGAATTATTTTAAACTCTATATTGTTTCTTCTATAGCAATTCCTGTTAAGACTGGTATCGTGTTGGATAGCGTATTGTTTGCTTTTAAGAAAGTACCCTTAGCGATGTTAAATTATCGACTAATTTCAATTTTTTTTGGTATTAATTACTTTAATAGAACATCATCACAGCAAGCTTCAGCTTATCAAAGGCTTGAGTAAGGTCAATGAAGCTCATTGTAAACAATTGTATATTTTATTTAGAGAAAACACTCGTACAAAATTATTTAGATAGCCGCTGGTATTATTTTTAATATGAAAATAAGTTATATGTAAATTTATCAATTAATATAAATGTTGTGTGTGTATGCAATCAAATTACGGTACCTGTTATGTTGATCTACGTCTGCTTCTTCCACAGTGCACTGGGGGAACTCAGGGTGGCTTCAGGGACTCTTCTTAGCCGCGTCAAGTTTACACAAAATATACTGAAGTATTTAGCGCGCCGATTTATACAATATTGATTGAAATTAAGGTGCGTGTACTATGGTAGCTTTGCATTCCCTAAAAGTCTACTAGGGGTAGACTGTCCAGGGCCGTATTAATTTACGATTGTAAGACATACACACACACGTTAATAAAATAATTAAATATAAAATAAAATAATAAGAAATACTTAATTAAAAATAAGAATATGTGTGGAGGGACGTAACGTTACAATGAAGCTCATGAAAGCAACTTTATTGTATTAAATAGCTTTTTCGGCTATACAGAGTGTGAAAATAATTCTCCCAAGTTTCTATTGTTAAATGTAATATATTCGTTAACTGATTTTTTTATGATAATGAAAAACTAATTTAAAAAATAATGAAAATTTACACAAATATCTTTTATATAATATTATTATATTCTATTACATACTATATATTAATATCCTATTACATCCTTTTACACCTACGCCAGTGTCTTTAAGACAAAACCCCAGACGATTTTGACGAAACCCAATTGCTGGATTATGTTCCACTTAAAGAGTTAATTTGTTCAGTAGATGACACGACATGACAGGTGAAGAGATCTGGACCGATCACGCGATGGACTTCTTTTTTGTCCTTTTTTTTTTATTAATCCATATTTTAAGTAACTTGAACCCGAATGAACACTTGGTTCATTTTTTCATGTCGAAGTAAAACTAAGAAGATAATAATCCTTAAATATTTTAAAATGTACACTCATCGACAAAATTATCCAATAATACAAAATTTTCAGAATTTCTTTTTAAAAAAATTACTTGCTTATAGTAGTTAGAATAGTTTATTATAAAAATTATAAAATAAACATTAATAGAATTTAATTAACAGAATTATGCCAAATTATGTATTAAATGTTATAAAAATAAACAATTAAAATTTAATCTGTATTGTGTAGTAAAAACTGACTTGTAACAAGTAGGTACATATTTCCTTTTCGTTGCATCCTTTTTAGCATGCTACTAATATTAGGGTTTAAATATTTTGACTGTATTCTTGGGGAAAATTGTTTCATTTATATTATGCTGCAAATAAAAGTTATTGTTGCACTCGGGACATGATATTTTTTTTCTATAGCGGCGTTTTAGCTCTGCCCATATGGACTCTATCGGATTTAAGTCCAAACTTTGAAATAGTACATTGTTTACCGGGTAGGAAAAGCTTAACATTCCTGGACGACCGTGAAGATTGCTAAGTCGAGGCGCAAGCCGAGACTTAGCAACACAGAGTCCAGGAATGTGGCTTTTCCTACGAGGTAAACATACTATTTTTCCGCAAATCGTTTAAAATTCGACAGATATTGATTGATTAAAAAAAACGCGATAATTTTATTCCCAAATATAATGGTGCTTTGAAATTCCTAATAAAATTACTTGGGTTACTATGGAAACGTATTGAGGTTGAATTGTCAAAATTGACGCTTATAAATTTAATTGCTGGTGTTCTCGAAAGTAAAATGATAAGTGATGATGAAATTTCCATTCCTGGGACTCCTCCAGAGCTGGTTGAGGCAGTGAATACTGCTTCATTAGAATTATTGCCAAAGAAATCAAGAGAAAAGTACGAAAATGCATACAGACGTTTTATGGATTATCGCATGAGTAAAAATACGAGTTCTTTCTCAGAAAATGTTGTAATGGCATACTTCCTAGACCTTTGTTTAAAGATGAAATCTTCAACATTATGGGCCAATTATTCAATGCTGAAGTCAACCCTTGCACTTAAACACAATGTAGATATATCTACAATACTCAAAACTTCGTTCTTTATTGAAACGGCAAGCTCAAGGTTATAGGGCAAAGAAATCTAAGATTTTAACGAAGGAAGAAATTGAAAAATTTATCCAGGAAGCTCCAGATAAAGAAAATTTAATGATTAAGGTAATTTACAAGGTTTTAATTTCTATTTAGATTATAGCTTTATTTATTTTTTAGGTGGCTGTAATATTTGGTATTTCTGGGGCCTGTAGAATGGATCAGTTAGTCCGAATGACTGTACACGATATAGAAGACTTAGAATCTAAGCTTTTAATCAGCATACCTGATTCGAAAGCCAACAAACCAAGATCATTTGTAATTAATCAGATCTACTTGAATGTTTATCGAAAGTATGTTTCGTTAAGACCAGAAAATATGAACAGTGATCGATTTTTCTTTAAATATCAAAGCGGAAAGGTTGTAGACAGTGGTAGGAATTCATCAATTTAGAAAAATGCCCAAAATAATTGCTACTTATTTGAACTTGGTAAATCCGACAGAATATACTGGTCACTGCTTTCGTCGGTCTTCTGCAACAATATTGGTTGACTCTGGTGCCGACATAACTAGTTTAAAGAGGCATGGCGGATGGAAGTCATCAAATGTTGCTGAAGGATATATCGAAGAATCGCTTAACAATAAGGTTGAGGTGGCAAATAAAATTTTCACAGTACAAAATATTCAACAAATGACACTTCCACCCTGCATGTTGTCCAAAATGTTTCTCATAGTTCTAAGAGTGTTCCTCCAATGTTCAATAATTGTACTAACTGTCAAATTACTGTAAATATAACAAATTGATCTTAAAAATGTATTCAGCAATGACTTGATGTTTTCAAAATATAAATTAATTTCTTATAAGCAATGTGTTTTCTATCATTTATGTAGAACACTAACAACTGTACGGAAATATCATTTCCTTACAGTAAGGAAATGACATTTCCTTACAGTAAGAAAGTCCTGACTTTTTCTTCAAGAAATTTTGACAGGAATGTCAAAATTTCCTGGCGATTTGCGGAAAATGAAGTTTGTTAAGATAATGTCACTAAGCCACTGGCATGTGGTGTAATATTTACGTGCATTAATACGACTCCATTGTATTTAATAATGTCTACATATAGAAAATATTATCCTCAAAAATATTCGCGTATATCTATCCGTGATCATTCTTCTAATTATCCTTCAGCATTTTGAGTTCCTCACTTTCAACTAAAACTTCTCCAAAACATAGCACCACCTTCAAAGCTAACAGAATGAATTTATACTGTTGATAAACTGTAACAGGGTATTTTAATTTTAACCTTTAAGTTACGGGAAATAAGATTTCTCTCGGCACTGTGGCAACTCCAGGTATCTGATCATTATAGGCCTATATAGAGAAAAACTATACGTTTTCTGCAGATATTCCGTAGTCTTTTTTAATTATTAACAATTTAGTGTAAAAAATGAAATAAGAACGATTTATCTTACACAAGAAGTACTAATAATCATTTTTGTTCAGAATTGTCTCAGCTACATTTTTATTTGAAATATTTTTTCTACCATCCGCAGATTCTTGGTAAATCGAAAGATCAGTATCGCTTACCACAAATCACCTACCTCTCGCTTACTTAATTTTATGACAAATGATTTGACAAAGTTCTAATATTGACATATCGGTTACCAAAATCTTCATCATCATCCAGCCTCAAGAGTCCACTGCTGAACATAGGCCTCTTCTTCATGTTTCCAACCCCGTCTATCTTGCGCCGCTCTTATCCAGTTTTTATTGAGTCTTCTTAAATCGTCAGTCCATCTTGTAGGTGGTCGACCGACGCTTCTCTTGTCTTCCCTTGGCCTCCATTCCAATAACCTCTTTGTCCATCGCCCATCTGTCATTCTGCCTATCTCCATTTTAGTCTGGCTATCTTCTCGATGATGTCAGTCCGGTTCTTCTCCTGATGTCTTCGTTTGTTATTCTGTCTCGGAGAGTTATTCCTAACATGGACCGCTCCATTCTTCTCTGCGTGACTCTCAGTTTGGTAGCTGCTGCTTTTGTTAAGGTAAGTGTTTCTGCTCCATACGTCAAGACTGGGAGGACGCACTGATCAAATACCTTTCTCTTTAGGCATGTGGGCAGCTCACTTTTAAAAGTTTCTCTCAGTTTTCCAAATGCTGTCCACCCAAGGCCGACTCTTCTCTTCAGTTCATGAGTCTGGTTATCTCTGCCAATCATAATTTCATGTCCCAGGTATTTATATCTATCTACGAGTTCTATTTCTTTCCCACCAATACTGATGGTTCTGGTTGGGCACCAAATTGGTCATGATTTTTGTTTTCGAGATATTTATATTTAAACCTACATTTTCTGTAGCCACAACGAGTTCCTGTACCATCTCTCTTGCCATACCTAGATCTTCAGCTATTATAAGTATATCATCGGCGAAACGTAAGTTGTTTAGATATTCTCCATCTATTTTAATTCCCTTTGTCATCCAATCCAAATTCTTAAAGCATGTTCTAGCACCGTATTAAAAAGTTTAGGTGACATTGGGTCTCCTTGTCTAACCCCCCGTTCTATTTTAATGCGATTACTGTTAGTATGTAATTTGACAGTGGTTGTTGCCTGCAGGTATATTTTGTATAATAATTT
Source organism: Diabrotica balteata (assembly GCA_918026665.1). Lineage (NCBI taxonomy): Eukaryota > Metazoa > Arthropoda > Insecta > Coleoptera > Chrysomelidae > Diabrotica > Diabrotica balteata. Next base: position 188,140,974 of record OU898276.1, read on the forward strand.
AGTATATCTATAATCTAGCCTGCATTCTTTAAGCGCCTGTAATATTTTGCTTAGCTCAACTGTGTCAAAGGCTTTGTGAAAATCGATAAATATTAGAACTAGAGGTTTATTGTATTCTACTGCTTTCTCTATTAGGGTTTTTATACTTTGTAGATGCTCATTTGTTCCGTAACTTTTTCGGAATCCTGCCTGTTCTCTTGGTTGATAAGTCTCTAATTTTCTTTCCATTCTCTTAACTAGTATTCGCGTAAACAAAATTTACCAAATTTACCAAAATCTTAATGTATCTTAATCAAGTGAACACAATTGTCAAATTGTCCACTCCATAAATACCATCAAAACATGAACATAGTATTTTAACCCTGCGTTAGTGTGTCTAGATAAATTAGCACGAATAGTGGTCCTGGGTATGTCATACCCCAAACTAAACTAAACGCAGGAAGTTAAAATTTTTAAATTTAATCATTTAAAATGGTTGATCTTGGTTTTTTACTTATTTATGATTCAAATAAATTAAATATGGTACTGTAAAAATCTTATATTTAAATGGTAAAGATCATTTATCCAACATATTGTAATTATGCTAGTCAAAAAACATGAGTGAACAATAATGCACTCACTCAGATATTATAAAAAATTTTATTGATTACACAACTCCAAATAAACTTATAGCCTAAGATTCTACAAACTAAAGAAAAAAATGTTCACCAAAATACATTGAAAAATAAAAAAAGTTGTCGACTCCTCAAAATTGTCGCAATTTGAACACGTCATGTGTAAAACGTCTTCCTATCTTTATTTCTTGAACAAACATAACATCTACTGCTTGTCCTACGTCGCTTAGGTTCCAACTGATGTACCTCTGGTTGCTGATTATCACGTAGTGGTCGACGCAAGGAAGGGTTTTGTCTTCGTTGGTTTCGAAACTCAAAAATCACACACCAAGTTCTTCCAAAAAAATTCGTATTTTTAATTTATTTTTTTTTGTATTTGTTTTATATATAACTTGAGTTGTAACCTCGGAAATCTTTTTTGGATGGTGCTAGAAAGATAACCAATGGAGACACTGCGGACGGCAGCCAGATGGTTGGTGGAGAGCGAGTCGTGGGTTCGAAACTAGCTTTTGGAACCGGGATTGGGTCCAACGGACGAAATAAGTAAAGATAGGATAAGAGATATTAGAAAAGATATAGAAATAAACAAAAAGATAGATGGGTAAAATTACCAAAGATAAGAGAAGATAGAAACAGGGCGCCACTCAATTTTTTGGGGTTAAGGAGAAAATTAAGAAACCTTAGAAAAGAAAAGAGATAAGGAAAGATATCCTTCAGAGATCAGAGATCAAACCCAAGGAAAGATACCAACAGTTAATTATCAAATAAATTTGGTCAACACAATATATAAACAAATAATAAATATATTAGGTATTACACTTACTTACCTACGAAACTTAATCAGCCTGATCTTTCTACTGGTCAAAGGTATAGTAATAAATTAATATACTAAGCAAATATTTAGAGCTACTATTTTATCAGGGAACTTGTTAGGAGCCGACAAATAAAATACATGCATAAAACATTAACAATATATTAAACACAAAATTATGATGCTGCTAAATGCAACACAAGTAATAAAAATACACAACTATGAAATGGTGTTATATATGTATAAAATTAAGCAATAATATAATAAAAAAATACCTTTACCAAGATATATAAGGCAATCATATACAAATATAGTTTGGCGTATCTCGAGATATTATAGGAAAGATAATGAGCAAAAATTATAGCAAATACAAAAGATAGCAAAAATTTCTTAACTCTAAATTTACAAAAAAAACAAACAGGTTACAGAGTTGAAAACATTAACTAGCCAAACCGCACTTGGCTAGGTGGGTTACTATCTCGCACTATTAATTAATGCTAAACTGAGATGTTCATAGTTATTATTTATGGAAAGTTCTTGAATTGTTCTTTAAATTAAATATAAAAATCGGCAATCTACAGATGAAGATATGGATGAATGATGGGTGATACGTCCAGATAATGGCAGGTGGTATGATACCATACCATATTACTCGCCCAGATAATTTGCAGATAAAGATTATGGTAACTTACATAATTCCTGATGACGGCAGCTTAATTCACTGAATTTAATATACTGTACTGGTATTCAACACTGAATTTAATTAGGTACCATTAAAGGTAGTGTAGAACTATATATAACTTAATATAGTCTAAGACAAGAAAACTGAAATATAGAGTGTATACACACTTAGAAAATAATTCACAGAGACGATAATTTCAGGCAAGCGACCACACTCAACGAGAGGCCACCGAGAAGTCTCACGAGATAATCGACCTGTGCTCAACGAGAGCCCACCGAGAAGTAAGTTGGTTCCACTAAAAATTTCACCAACTATCCAAGAAAAAAGAAGAAGAAGGTATCTCCCCCACTTAAAATCATCGGACAGTTGTAGGTAATTCTGAGGAAGTAAAAATTCCGAAAGTTTTGAGTTACCGGTACCAACAATTGGACATGAGAAGCAGACAATACTTGGGATTAAGTTATTGTCAAAAGATACGGGCCTTCGGCGAAAATTATCAATTTATGTAAAAGAACCTGCATACCCAAAAGCATTAGATCTTTTCATACTGAGTATTAAGACGGAAAGGATTAACTACCTTTAGTAATTAGGGAAGTCCATTATAATTTAGTAGATCCAATATTATTTTCTTATCGTAAACACGGGAATTCCTAATCATCGGCGTATCGCACGGGGGTAAAAGAAATTAAAAATAATTAATATTTTAATAATAAAAAAAATGTTACAGAGTATTCACTCCAGCTGTATTCAAAAACCAAAACTATAGTGTCAAATAACAACGACGACTATTTCTTGATACGCTGTAATAGCAGATAGCTCATCCAATGTTTAACTCCGCCTTTGGTTGAATTGTAAAAGTCGATAATTTCAGGTAATTTGTTTTCACCACTTTCTTCAATTATAGTATCATCATGGCGCAATGTAGAAAAGAAGATTACATTTTTTGATTTTTTTGGCATATATGAGACAGCCGTTGTATCTTCTTTGATGGCAAATTTTTAACTACGAATTTCTCTTCCTCGTGTATTCAGAACTGCTGTTGGAATTTGCCTTTTGTTCTTCCTAATAGTCCCTTCAAATAGAGCCTACCTATAACAGCTTTGATTTCTATTTTGTTAGTCTCTTTGACTAAATTCTGATGTCGTGCATCGTACCGTGGGGCGTTCATTGCTAATTTTACATTTGTATAGTCACAATGGCATCTAACATTTCTTCTGTAAAGAATAACAACCAACAATCAAAAACACTCTGCTTTGCTCGTGCTATTCCTTTTACTTCAGGTAAATATGTAATTAGATTGTCCGACCTTGTTCTCACTTGTTTGTTTTTGGAAGCTTGAACCACTTTGATTTGTATTTATCTAAATGGTATCTCTTACCATTATTCTCACTACCATCTTCTGAACCACTTAAAAATTCACTTTCTTCTTCTGCCTCCACTTCTTCAGAATCCTCCCTTTTGTGTGCTGTCTCTTCTTGAGCCCCTTCTACCACTATGATTGCTTCTTGACTTTCTAATGCGGTTTGTTTTTCCTCAGCTTCACTATCAATGTATCATTTATCATCGTCAGAAATACTGCCAAACTCCGCCCATTAGGGTAAAGTGTGCAAATCGCGGTCACCTAAGAAGAAAATTTAATATAAAAAAAAGTAAAACTCTGTGAATCAAATTTAAGCCGTCAATCCGTAATTTGGGGTTTTAACTTATTGCAAGATACATTTAATTTCAAAAATATAAAATTTTTGTCTTTGACAGAGACAAAACATAAAAAAGTATCTTTGACCGGTATTGTCACCATACATGGACAATACCGGTCATGAGTGTGGGTAATGCCAGTCAATTTGTTTGTGTTATTATTAAAATAAAAATCAATATCTATTTAACATTTTTTTGTTATAAAACGATTAACGAATGTGGCTTAATGGGTCATAATTCAAGTAAATCAGTAAGAAAGGTGAAAAAATATTTTTTATTACAAAACAAACAAAAAATAACAAAAATATGTGTTTTAATGTAAAAATAGTTGACAGTCATCGCAGGTATAACTCTCTGCAGAATCCCATCCACTGCACTCTGAATAAGCCCATCGTGAGCAAACGGTAAATATATACCACAATTCATTGTTTTTGCCAAACTCGCTGTAAACCAGGCATCTATCTTCGTATGCATCGTCACTGTTATCACATGATATATCAATATCCGATTCCAAAGAACTAGAATCAAACACCTTTTTCTTGTAATGCCAATTACAAGAAAAAGGTGTTTTATTACAAGAAAAATTATCTTGTAAACCCAAATGCTAATTTTCTCAGTTCTATTGCTGTTACGCCATAAAAAATTAAGCTAAATATTTTTTTTGTGTGGCTATTTTAGCTTCTTGTTCGGCAGAAAATACTGATTTTCTACCTAATGAGACACCTTGAAGATTTTTATTTTTTATTCTTTCTTGCAATGTCGAAAAATGGATGGATTAATCCCTAAGGATTAATAGTATAGGGTATAAATTATAGCATGGGGGTAATACCGGTCAACTGACCGGCATTGCCTCCTGTTGGCATTTTTTTTTCTTAGAATTTTTTACTCGTAAACATGTATTAAAATATTGATCTTTAAAAAAGGAATAGGCAGCTAACGTCATTATAATCAATTGTAACCAATTTTAAGATCTACAAGTGAATAAAAATGAATTAAGACCTTATATTACTCAGCATAAAAATAAGATCGAAAACACTGAAAACAGGTTAATAATATTTCTATGACAATGGTTTGCGCCAACTCAACGCTCGTCAGCAATCTGAATACAGAGTAGTGTAGCGACACGTTGGCAGTTATAGGAGGTTGCCAGATTGAATAGATTTCGCACAATCGGGATGACCGCCATTACCCACTGACGGTATTTGCACAGTTTTACCCTAAACGTTTTAACCTCTCCATGCTCTTGTTCGTAAGACATAATTATTCTATAATTCAGTATCGCTGAAAGAAAAATAAAAATCATAGTACATCTCGAAAAAATATCAAAACTATCATGTAAATTTACCTCTACAACACAAAACAACTAAAACTTACAACAGTAGTGTACCGGGGTATCACACACCCCAACCGTCTTTGACCAACTCCTAATTCAAACTGGAATTGTATGTAATGTACAGTTGGTAACAAGGTCATCGTAAGTCATGTATAAACTACAGCTACTAGGCGCTAGAAGGCGCTATTTTATCTACTTTCGATTTTATAGAAATAAAAGGAGTACCTGGGTAAAGTATACCCCAGAACACTAACCGAGGGTTATTAATTTAAATTTTTTCTATTCTAGGAAAAATGTCACGGTTTTTAAATATTAAAACGATATTTTAAAAACATTTAATAACCTATCAATTAAAATATTAATACCAGAAATAAGTTGTTACATAAAAGTAATATTGTTAAAACAACTAGCACAAGTACTTAAATAAACATCCTATCAGTGACTGATACTTCAGAGATCTCTGAAACCACTGACGATGTTTACAAAACTATAAATTTTATAATTGTTTTGATAGCTCGATATATTATGTAAGCAGATGTTTAATGACTTTTTTAACATGCCTATAAGCTATTTGTGATTATACACGATGTTTATTTATGTCAAAATACCCATAAATGATTTTCACTTATCTTTTACTAGTCTATCTTAAAAATCTTTTCTTTAAAATCATTTAAAATATACATTTTACCCTCTTTATTTTTAATTTGTTTAGAACTATATTTCCTTCAACATAGTCATGAGCTATTCAAAATAATTATTATTATTTTTGAAATTATTGCGTCGAAAGAATTTTGTCACGTAAAGGGACAGCACGGGCCCGTCGGACCCTATTTGTATTTATACCTAAAGTCTAAAGCTTTGTTACAGAAGTTAATCTGTCAGTCAAGTAATGTTTTTGTGGATTTTCTAAACGACTTTTATGATTCTGTAAATCCAATAATAAAGTCTAACCGTGTAACAAACAATGTAAACATCTCTTTGTGAACATCAAAGCGATGCTTACAATAGGTGTTATCTATTCTAAATTAATTTTAAAAACTGATATTCATTGTTGGAATACAATAATATTGTTAGGTAGGTACCTGTACATATTTTGAAATAAATAATGCATTTGCTATCAGTTGTTTGATATCGACGTTAGTGTCGACAACTAAGCTCCTATAATTATATTGAATTACAGTGAAAGTAGATAGTGCGAATAAAATGTCCCGAAAACCATTATCAGCTGCAGAACTGCAAGATATTGCTAATAATTTATGGGATTCCGATGATGAAGAAGCTCCTGAAGTAGGTGGCATTGAAAGTGACTCTGAAATTGAAGATCATCAATTTCAGAGTCACTATGTGTGAAATTTTTGAAACTAAGGATGGAATTAACTGGAAGAGTCAACCACAACCGACAGGACGTATGCGATATTGCGACATAATAAAAACCAAAGTGTACAAAGTAATGTTAGCCCCTGGTCAAAGTGTAAATGACCCTGTTGATTTAGCATATCAATTTGCTATTCTATTTTGGGAATAAGCTAATCCGGGTATGCGTAAACATCAACCCCTCTTTTCAAATAAAATGACCTGGTAGATGTACAAAAGTTTTTATTTATTAATTAATTAAGTCTTTATTTGACTCCAAATGTTTATTACTTGTTGTTTATTACGGTAAAACCGAAAAACATTTCCTTATTTCTATACTGAGGTACTGAAATATCGCATAACCTTTGAAGTGTGGTCATTTTGCATCAAAATAAATACTTATATGGATACTTAACTACCTTTGTCTATGTCCACATTTTGAGTATGCAAAAATGTACGTAGAGCAAAATTTGGACATACAATTAACTTAATAATATACCTACAGGTAAACATTCAAGGAAAAAAGATCGACAAACATAAGTGATGTGAATAACACGTCTGCTGGATCGACGTTTATTCCAAGTAGATAAGAAAAATATAAATAAAATCAAGACACTTACTAAAACGGTTTGTACATTGAAATTAAAATTCTTGTAATTCCTGAGATGAAAATAGACCATACCGGCATTTATAATTTTTTCCACATCCTCGTTAAGTGATATCTGTTTGATACCACATGCATTTTGCGGCATGTAATCATCAATAACTGAAAGCAGTATTTTGCTCTTTCCTGAAACGACCAATTCAAATATTATATTGACCAGATGGTGTACTGCTCTCTTAAAATTCCCAATAGCATGTGCGGTTTTTGTAGCAGTGCGATAAAGTATCAATTTGTAAAGGTAGTTAAGAATAGAGATGGGATGAAGTGAATCATTAAATTAGATCATTGGACCAATAGTTTTTCGGCGAAGAATGAATTATGATAAAACTATCAAATTGTCGGTTCGCTAATCCCAGTCTCAACGGTCTAGTAAATTTTGTAAAATCAGTTACATTTTGTCAGATTAGAAGATGCTGGAAATTACTATACAAGAATGCGCAAGGACTCATGGCCAATATTAATTATAAATAAACATTTATTCACATGCAGTTTATTAACAATATACAACTGCGCAAATTCAAACAATAACTCAAAGAGGTAAAAAGAAATAAAATAAGACTTACAAACAATTTAATTTTACCACCAAAACGACCGGTTTCGCTTACTACACTTTGTTAAGCATCTTCAGGTTTAACGGTACCACGGTACAAGTAAATTAAATGTTGAAGTTACAAAAGCCCAGATTAGGGTGCTGTCTTATAAAGATAACAATTACAATAATTAGGCCAATATTACATGTCTGTGTTTATTATTATGAATAAAATTGATAAAGTAGAAAAAGTGAAAACCCACAAATTGGTATAAGATAATCTATTGAATTGAAATAAATTAGTAAATAACCAAAATACTACTTACATGCCGGTACAAGAATTATTAGTTAATGATTCGGAAAACATAGTTCAAACTATCCTGGATTGCTGGTGATGAGTAATCATCAGTTTTATTGTAACTGTTTGATAATTAGCGGGGAAGTTCTTGAGGGGAGAGATATTAACAAATGAAATAGGAAGTAGGTATTGTGTAATTGTTTGTTAAAAGTAAGTGATGTTTTATATTATTTACATTTATACCATTCCATTCCATTTTAGAAATGTGTGTTAATTTATTGAATTATTTATTAAAAGGATAGCTATATGACAATAAATGAAGGTAGATGTATAATTTGAGAGTGTGCAATTACTTCAACTTATATTTATCAAATTGCGATAAATTGATTTTGGTTTCTGTTTTGGCAGACAATTGTGATGTCAAATATATTAAAATTAAAACAATTAAAGACAATCAAAGACCCTTAGGCACAAACAGAATACAATCAAAAAGACAAAACAGACATTAATTTAAAAAGGGGCACTTAGTGGTACTACATCACTTATTAAGGGAGGAACTGGCAAAAAAGTTAGTTTTTTGTTGTCTACTAGATTTTTAAGAGGTAAATTGGACAAGCTATTGTAGGTTAAAGAGTGACAGTTCTTCTTTTATTTCTTAGTATTGTAACTAAAGTTAACCAGTTTTATGATTTGAAGTAAATAGATAACTCAAATAGTAATTAAAAATTTAAATGGAAAGTTGTAAGCTAATATGAATAATATTGGCATACTTATACGGCAAAGACTAAATGATTTAAATCTAACAATTGAAATAATTGAAATAATTTCTTGTATAAGAAACTTGGAAAGCCAGAATTACAAAATGAAACTTATAAGTCAGTATTTGGTAATAAAATATTAACCCAAATATACAGTGGTGAGTGCTTTATCGCCCGGCTTTTTAACGTAAGAGATAGAAAACACAGTTACCTTGTGAAATAAAAAGAGATGAAACTCGTAAAGGTGGGAAATAATCGATAGAAACCTATAATTTACATTACATTACATTACCACCGTCGATAGTCTCACACCTTTAGCCGTTATTATAGTATTAGAAGTGTTTAAAGTCGCTTTAAAACTCGGCAAAATAGCGGAAAGGATAGAAGATGGATTTTGTGAGAAAGAATGAGATAAAGCTAGTTCTTAGACGTGGCTATTTGACTTCAGTCATAATTATACGGATGACCGCGAAAATATTTTATTTTAATATCTTCTGATGTAAGAATAAATGATTGAATAAATTAAGAATTAAAGTAAAAAACATTAATTAGTAGCGATTTTAAATTATAAATCTTTAAGTTTATTTAATAATAAAAATAACTCAACTGAAATATTTGACTAAACTAAAGGTAGGTATGTTCTGTCCGATACTATTTATTGTATGTGGAGTTGGTGTAATTATTAGACACGTAGTCTATTGACAAGAAGATTGGGGTTCAATTCCCACCAAGGATAAAATTTTTGTTTTACTCAATCAAAAAATAATAGAAAATATTATACATATTAGGTAACAAGTTTTCGAAAAACTCATTATTTATAATTTATTCTTATTCCAATGTTATAAAACAGAAATACAAAATAATTCAAATTCAAAAATATATTTATGTGTAACTTTAAACACTTCTAATACTAGTAACGACTGACATAAATGTTTAGTGATTCAAATCAAAACGATCTCTGCATAATTTCAAATTATTAAAAAAAAAAAAGAAAACCACATATGGGTTTTGAACTCTAGTCGTCTGCGTCGCAGTGTCGAATTCTTACCACTAATCCACGAAGGACTGATGTTTATTTCCGTGACAAGAGTGTATGAAACTCCTCAAATCATAGAAATTATTTTTGGTTAATAATTTAAAATTTTAGATTAAATAATCACTATTAATTAATTTATTTTATTCACATTTTTGCTTTATTGTGGTCAATCATTTTTTACTTTATGCGAAATTAAAAAATGTCACTGAAATATGTTACACATACGATGTCACAAATAATAATTATGACCGAGGTGATTTAGCTGGAAGCTAACGTCTAAAGGTGTGAGACTATCGATAGTGTTAATGCAATGTAATGTAAATTATAGGTTTCTATCGATTATTTCCCACCTCTACGAGTTTCATCTCTTTTTATTTCGCAAGGTAACTGTGTTTTCTATCTCTTACGTTAAAAAGCCGGTTGATAAAGCACTCACCACTGTATATTAAATTAACAGAATTGAAAAACTATTGTCGGCGTAAATGAGCCATCTGTAATGGTATGTGTAAAACTTTTTTAAATTTAATATATTAATGTGGGAAATACAGAAAAGTAGATAATTGTTGATAGAAAATTAATTAACAAATTCCAGATATTAACTGAATTATTATAAAATAATGAGGTTGGCAATTCTGGTACAAGACAGTTGAGTACCAGATATGCATTTGACTTCAACAGCAAATTTTAATCTAATTTTGAGTTTATAATGTACCATGAAAAGATACAACGTCCACGCCGACAAGAACATTGGTAAGTCTGTTCAATAAATTTCTGTAACACTTTAACAATTTCAAATTACAAGTTTTATGTCTCTATTTGAGAACAGGAAGTTTTGTATTTGATTTAAGATTAAAATAAATTGATTTAAGTAATAATTCTAGTTTGAACGATTCTTCAATGTTGTGTTAATGGATTTAAAATCAAATTCTATATAATGAGTACATATGGACTACTTATACAGGTGGACTATATTAGAAAATTTGTGTCTATTCGAGCATCCCTCAGGGCTGACAAAAAGGACCAAGTTTCAATACTATCGAAAGCCTTGTGAAAGTCAATAAATGCCATATATGTAGAGGTACATTATATTCTGTGGTTTTTTCTACTAGTGTTCTGATGGTTTGTAAGTGATCGTTAGTACAAACTCTTTTCTAAATCCCGCCTGTTCAACCGGTTGATATAAATCAAGTTTTTGTGTTATGAGGTTGGTTATTATTCTTGTTAGCAATTTGTATAAGTGTGACAACAAACTCATAGGTGTGTAGTTTTCAATATTACTAGTGTCTCCTTTCTTGTGTAAAATGATTATTTCGGCGTTTTCCCACAGACTGGCTCATCCCATTAAAAATCATGAAAGATGCCAAATTGCGTGACACCTATTCTGATAGTTTGTGTATAATTATCTATGTGGAGTTTTATGGTTTTGGTTGCGTTTTTGTATATATTGTAAATATTAGGTAGTACCTAATATATTTTGTAGTCATATAGTGTCTTCACGATTGGTCAAAAGCTTGGTTTCTCAAGTGACTTTCAGGAATCTATCACAAATTAGTAATGAGTTTATTGTATAAAGATTGTATATTAGACTTGTTTCAATTACGAGCTTCAAATGTGTGCTTAAGACTTTCCTAATGTATTTAAAAAATACAAACCAATGCTGATTTATAGGTTTAAATGCTCCGAATCACTGTTTAGATTCGTTCTGGACCATCTCTAGTCAGAAATATGTATTTTTGTATATGCAGACGATATTTAATTATAGAAAGAAATAATATCATATTGATTCGGCAAATACAAAGTAAATTAGTATTAATAGATTTGGCACACTTTATATTATAAATCTTATATTGGAATTGGACCAATTTTATAGTACCTACATGTTTAGTCACTCTACTTAAATAAAATTAAGTAATGTTGATGTTTTAAATCACGCAGTTATAACTGTTTTTGAAGAAAGTGCAACACAGTCTCGTGTTAGAAAAGGTAAAAATATCACTATGATGAATGATTAATCAAATTTATTTCTAAAATCGTTGATCAAATTACTGGAGCCAACTGGTAAAATCAGTCAAAGAGTTTCATTACTCTGGTAAGGAATTTAAGTACTTAGATGCGAAAGAAAAATCATGCACGAATTATTTTTAAACAGTATTCAATATAGTAAAGTAGAGTTAATACAATTTTTTCATGAAATTATCCTAATTTTAAAATTTTAATCTTGGTAAAGTAGGAAAAAAATAGAGGTTGCCGAAAAAGTCGTACACTGCCGCCGAAGTCAAAATTTTTACACTGCCCTATATGATCGAGTTGAAGAATGCATTCAAAGAGATGATGTAGAATGTAGAAGCACTCGCCTTCGATTTTAAGCAGACCCTTCAACTTCGTGCAATTCTTGTACAAGACCTATTTTACTGTCGCAGCTTACCGTTAATGTTTTTTGCATCACTAATATTAAGTCATGAAAATTCGTTCTTTACATTTACCACGAAGCAGAAGCACGAAAAAGCTCGAATAAAGTCTGCAGTTTTCTATTAGATTAAGTACTATTTAAATGGGAATAAGCCACAATTAAATGTTACAGTAAGTTTATTGACGTTTCAATTTCCACTTCGAAAATCGTTCTCAAAATACAAGCATTAGTAAATTAAACAAATTTTGTTTTCTTGTTACTTGGTGAAAAATTATTCTAATAATTTAATTTCAAATTGACACGTCGTTCGTGACACATGAATTCTCGTTATATCTTCTTCTTCTTCTTAGCTTTCTGTCGTCCATGTTTGGACATAGGCCTCTCCAACATATTTCCAATTTGCTCCGGCTATTCTTTTAATGTCATCAACTGTGGTCTTCCTCTTGGTTGTTATGTCCTCGAGTTTTGTTTTTGATCTTACCCAGTCGTTCCTCTTTTTATCTGACCGTATACCTAACATTGCTCTTTCAATTGTGGCTAGTTTATTCATATTTGCCTTGGCTAGGGTCCAGATTTGACATCCATATGTCATGATAGGAAGGATGCATTAGTTGAATACTTTGCTCCTCATGTATTGGGGTATTTTGCGGTTCTTAAGTATCCAACTAAGTTTTCCAAATCCTGCCCATGCTAGTCTTGCTCTTCTAGTAATTTTCGCACTTTGGTTCTCTTTGTCAAGTTTCAGGATGTGGCCTAAGTAGTTATATTCCTGGACTGGTTCTATTTCACTGCCATTTATAGTTATGCGTATGGGGGTCATCTGTGTTTGTCATTATTTTTGTTTTTTTTTTTCATATAAATTTTTAGGCCGACGGATTGGGAGCTGCCTGCTAGATTCCCTCATAATTTGCAGTTCCTTGAATATGCTCGCTATAATCACTATGTCGTCAGCGAATCTGAGGTGGTTTAACTTGTTGCCATTGAAGTTAATGCCATAGGTTAATCGATTTGTAGTTTTGAAGACGTCTTCTAGGGCTAGGTTGAAAAGCTTTGGCGATATTATGTCTCCTTGTCTCACTCTTCTCTTAATGGAGATGGGATTTGTATTTTCGTCTAGTACTATCATAGTTGCATTTTCATATATATTATGTATGAGTGGCTACATGGCTTGCCCAATTCTATTTTAGTTTATTACGTTCCACAACGTCAGCAATACTAGTCCTTCTTAGCAGATCTTCGTTTCTTATTCGTTCCCGCAACGTCACTCCCAGCACAGATCTTTCTATATGTCTCTGTGCCACTCTCAATTTAGAAGCCGTAGTCTTGTTTAGTCATAGTTTCCGCCCATAAGTCATGACTGGTAATACGCATTTGCCAAATACGTTTCTTTTGAGGCTAATTGGTATGTTGGCCCTAAGTTTGTCTCGCAGTTTTCCAAAGGCTGCCCAAGCTAAAGTAAGTCTTTGGATTTCACAAATTTGGTTATCCCTGCTGATTTTTATTTCATGACCCAAATACGTATATTTCTCCACCAGTTCTACCATTTTGTTTTGAATAGTTAAATGGTTGTTGAGGAACACATTTGTCATAAACTTAGTTTTGGACAAGTTCATTCTGAGGCCCACCTTCGAACATGCAAAGTCCAATTCATTTAACATATTTGTGGCTTCTCCTAAATTATTTGTGATAAGGATAACTGACAAGCATTTAATCAATTGTGTCAGATTGACTAAGTCCATATACACTTTGACAATTTTCTATGAAAGTGTTGAATATAAATGAAATAGCCGCAGTTGGATCATCTTTTTTGCGTTCCTTCCTGTCTTTAGAATTGTCGAATCGGATAGCAAGTAACAGAACAGCATATCTTTTTTTTGCTCATTACTGCTTTAAGATTTTTCTTCCCGTTTCATCTATTGTAAATAAACGGTCTATATTTTCGTCACTGGAATTGAAAATGGCAGTGTAAACAATAAGTCCCAAAAATGCTCTTAACTCAATAACATCCATTTCTCTAAGATGATGGATAGAACTAGCAGAATATTTCTCACGCATTGGTCGTAATTTTACGTTTGTATTCTGCTCAATATGTTCTAGAATATTATCACTGAACAACGTATTTCAAACAGAATAGGGTATTACAGCCACGCCCAGCATTTTTGCCTTTGTTTTTAGAATGGGTACTTTTATGACAATATTATGTTTACGTGTTTTTACCATAAACATACTTTTTGTTACCATCATTAACTACTAATTCAACACGTCTTCCGAGATATCGTTTACATCACTGTCACTATCATATTCCTCATTATACCACTTTAAAAGAGTTTTCTTATAATCGTCATCGCCGAAACGTAGCCATTTTGATGGTCCAGCCATTACCTACTTCTAAAAATGCACAACACACAAAAAAGAAACAGAAACGGTCCGGCGCCGTCTTAGCAACTACTCTCGATCTAACTGTTGCGTTGCGATAGCTTTTTAGGAACTGAAAACTGAGAGAAACTTGTTTCAAATACACCCACTTATCAAGCTCGAATGGTTAAAGGATTAAATAGAACAACTTGACTGTGGACGGTGCCAATTGCCAATAAGAAAGAATTAACCCTGGAAAGAATGGCTTTACGAATTAGCGGAAGTACGGTGACAAGTGAAAATGTTTTTGACTTTCTCAATTCTCTGGAGGAACCAGCCGAAAATATTGACACTTATAGTGACTCTAATAACAGTGATACTGACACTGAAAGTGAACATTCGGTTCACGACACAGATTCAGAAATTGACGTAAGTGACTTATCAAGCGACGAATGTGAAACAGCATCTAATAATGAAACACATTTTTACTATGGACGGAACAGATATAAGTGGGCTAAAAATGCTCCGGCCCCATCAAAAATTCGAGCACAGAACATTATTACACACCTTCCTGGTCTTCGTGGACCTGCCTTAGAAACAAAACCATCGAGTCCACTTGAATCCTGGTCACTTCTTATAACTCCTGACATGTTGGCCTCTATTCTAGAGTACACAAATGAAAAAAATTACCGAGTTCAGTGTAAATTATGGGGATACATGTACATTTGTCGATCATCTAAACGAAGGTGAACTTAAGGCTTTTTTGGGTCTTTTATACCTTTCAGGTGTACTAAAGTCTAATCATGAGAATGTCGATTCATTATTTTCGACAAGTGTTTTAGGTAGGCCAATTTTTCGTGATACAATGTCAAAAGAACGCTTCTTATTTCTTCTCACAGCAATAAGATTTGACAATCATGAAATAAGAGAGCAAAAGAAGGCCAATGAAGATCGACTTGCAGCAGTGTCCTATTTATTTAAATGTTTCGTATCTAACAGTACAGCAAACTACACCTGTTCCGAATATGTTACAGTGGACGAGATGTTGGTTGGGTTTAGAGGTAGATGCCCTTTCAGAATGTACATGAAAGCCAAACCAGTCAAGTACGGCATCAAGATTATGTGTTTATGTGAAGCGAAAACACATTATTTGGTAAATGCTTTTGTGTATACGGGTAAAACAAATGATCCTAATGCCCAAAAGCTATCCATAACTACAAGATCAGTACTTGCTTTAGTTTAACCAATTGCCAATAGTAACCGAAATGTCACTGGTGATAATTGGTTCACCTCAATACAGCTAGTTGATGAACTAAAAAAACTTCGACTTAACTATGTAGGTACAATGCGTAAAAATAAGAGAGACATTCCTCCACAATTTCAACCAAATAAAAATTACGAAGTTGATAAGTGTTTATTTGGTTTTACACGAGACAATATAATCGTATCATATGTCCCTAAAAAAATAAAAGTGTAATTATGTTGTCGTCTATGCATCACGACAAATCTGTTGACCAGGAAAGCAAAAAACCTGATATAATAGCTTTCTACAATTCGTCGAAAGGGGGCGTTGATGCACTTGATCAAAAATGTGCACTTTATCGTTCAGGTCGAAGATGCCAGCGATGGCCTTTAGTAATTTGGTATTCCATAATAGATATTGCTATAGTAAACAGTCACATTATTTTTCACGCAGCTAATCCTGGGGTTAGAAAAAATCGATCGGATTTTATTCAAGAGCTGGGAATCAGTCTTATAAATGAACATTTAGAAGTAAGATTTTGCAATGCCAAATTTAAATGCCAAAGCATTAGAAAATAAAATTACTCATCAAGATCAGACCAAACCAAAAAGACCAGTTGTAAGACGTAGATGCTACTTGTGTCCCAGAGGTAAGGATAACAAACATTCCACATTTTGCGCAGAATGTCATAGGACCATCTGCAAAACACATTCACTTCAGAGAGTTACCTGTACTATGTGCAAAGAATAGATAAACACTTACAATTTGTTCAAATATTTTTGTCGCAAGATTCTAACATTACGAAAAAAAAACATGACTGTTATTTTTTTATATGGTTATTCTATTATGGTTTTCTTTTGTATTAGGTTAAGACGTTACTATTATAAACTACTTTTCAGAAAATGAACCGTTAATTTCAATTTAAGATATATTTTTTTGTTATAATAATGAGTTATGTTTTTGATCAAAATTTATTTTAAAAGTTCTATAATTTTTATTATAGCATCTTAATTTTCTTGAAATAAAATTTAAGTTTACAAAAATCTCTTTTTTATATACACATTCATTTGTCAAAAATACAAAAACAATAAAAAATATATTTTTATATCTTGTTTAGAGGTTTTTAAAATTCGGGTCATCAATGACCCCACGATAGTAGTTATGTGGGTGTAAATACACGATAGTAGCTCAGGGTTAAAAATATTGAATCGTCTGTCAGACGACGCCGGACTAGTTAAGGGTTAACTTCAAACTTCAAACAAAATGTTCAGCGATTCAATTATAAATGGATATTGTCTATTCCAAAATAACTTCACCCTCCTACGGTGTGGATACTGACATATTATTTTGATATTTAAATAACAGCTTCTTTTTAAATCCACCGTCGCCTATGTGGATTGCATAATCTGCATTTGTCAATATTTCTTCTTTTACTTTTTTTATTTGACAATAGTTTCATTAGTTTAACTGCGACAAAAGTTTTACTGCTTAAATTAAATTTTTCGCATAAAAACTTAAAACTGCTGTCGTCGCAAAAATGATTGAAACTTGATTAGTATAACCTCTATTGTGTCTACACATGACATATGAGTAGAGATATCAGAATTAAATACTACAACATTAAGATTTTTAAATGTCTGCTGCTAGTATTTTCCCAATAAATAAACTGATAAAATGAAGTCAATATTGATAATAAAATATAAATTCGCTGTCCAGTCTTAAACACTAATTTAAAATACTCTGATACATAAAAATATTTAGAGAAAATCTCGGAATTTCCACCGTACAAATTTCGTAACTTCCCCTCACACAAGCAGAATATTAAATAAAATATACACATCATAATAAAACTCTTGTTT
This sequence comes from Diabrotica balteata, assembly GCA_918026665.1. Lineage (NCBI taxonomy): Eukaryota > Metazoa > Arthropoda > Insecta > Coleoptera > Chrysomelidae > Diabrotica > Diabrotica balteata. The sequence continues at coordinate 188,158,614 of OU898276.1, forward strand.
ACGATGTAAATGGTATCCATAAAAACAAACAAACTCAATATTGTTAATAGGTCATAAAGATAGTTATATGAATTAATATAATCACAATCTTGTGAAACTCTTTATTTTTATTCAACGAGTAGATGCAATTGTCCAATTATTTGTGCATTTATAGTCATTTATAGATAACAGCAACACATAATTAATCAATTTCTCGATAATATAGACTCGTTTCAATCGGTTTGATTTGTTTGGTGCAATAAGAGCATAATAGTAATGATACCAATTGAATAAATGGCTTTAAATCCATTTCACGACATCTACGACTGTTTATTACAGTCTGATACAAATAAAATAAAAGACATTACTACCACAAAATACTGTTACTACGTTCCACAGAAAAGCGCATGTAAAAAAATTACATAAAAAAAGACATTACTGGCCTTGAAAAAGTACTGATACGTCCCGTAGCCTTCTAAAGTTACATAAAACAAAGACAAAAACAAAAAAATTTTGCAGAAATTAAAAGAAATAGGTTGTTTGATAAACTACTTCGAATATTTGAAAGAAATAATACAAAAACTTAAAAAAAAAACTGGGCCATATTTCTAATAGTTTTTGTGACTATTTATATTTATTCATACTGTGTCGATAAACAGGAAAACAGGGAAACCTGTTTATTCTACTAGTATTGTTGTGGATAGTAAACTAATTATTATTTATGAACTTGTCTGCAGGTGGATGTTTTTCAAAAGTTGTCTCGTTCTAAAACGTGTTTAAAATAACTTAATTCTTCAATAATATTCCAGTATAAATCATAATGCTTTTCTATCAATTTTATGCCTTTTATCAATAGGCCTTTTTTCCAATACAGTCCAGTTTCATTAGCGTTAAGTATTTGATCGGCACAATAGTCACCATCTTCAATCATTTTCGCTAGCTCCTTTGGAAATATTTTTGCTGATGCTTTATATTCTGTAGCACTCTCTCCTGTAATCTTGATATTATGAAATGCAATTTTTTTTATAAACTCAATTAGTTATTGTTTGCTAGCCGAAAATTTTTGACCAGATTGGGAAGTGGAATTTGGTGGCATAATTGTTGATTGGACAGAAAAAACGAATGAATCATATGATGAATATAAAAGAATAAGAACTGAAATTCATCAGTTGGTAAGAAAAACAAAAACAGATTACTGGGAAAGATTCACAAAAAGACTAGAGATGGATTTCTATAGACAACAGAAACAATTATGGCGCTTCATAAGACAACAAAGAAGTGAAATGAAAGAACTAGTTGAAATAGAACACATACAAGAGGATACATAGGTGGCCTTCCTGACAGAAATGTTTAAAAAACAAAACGAAGAACTTTTACCAGAAACGTCAAATATAATAACTGAGGAAAAGACCGAAATCTCCCAACACGATGTGAAAGAAGGAATAAAAACATTAAAAACAGAAAGTCATTAGGAGAAGATCAAATACCAAATGAACTCTTAAAATATGGAAGTGATTACCTTGTACAACAACTGCAACTTCTTATTAATAAAATAATCACCACGAAAAGAATACCAGATGAATGGAGGAGAACGATCATGGTGATGTTCTTCAAAAAAGGAGATAAGAAAGACCACAATAATTATCGAGAAATAAATATTTTAAATACAACACTCAAATTGACAACAAGAATAATAGTGACAAAAATAAATGAACGAATATCTCTGCAAGAGGATTTCGGACAGGAAGATCATGCACGGATGCAGTTTTTGTAATAAGACAAATAAAAGAAAAGTCGCTGGAATACAACAAACCAGCATATATGTGTCTGGTAGATTTGAAGAAAGCGTTTGATAGAATGAGAATTCGGGACGCGATACATTGATTATATGAAAAGGGAATATCAATGGATTTAGTAAAAACCATTGAGAATATATATAAAGATAACATAGCTATGGTAAGATGTAAAGGAAAACTATCGCAACCTATCAAATATGAAACTGGCATTAGACAAGGAGATTCGCTGAGCCCATTATTATTTAATCTAATAATGGATGAAATCGATGATGGAGTACGGCAGGGATGCCTCTTGTCACCCCTGCTTTTTACCGTTTACTTCGAAAGAATTTTCATAAAAGCATTTTCTGAAAAACAAGAAGAAATAATTGTGAACGGCGAAGTCATCAATAATTTGCGATATGCGGACGATACAGTACTCCTAGCTTCTAGTCAAGAAGATCTGCAACACTACTTGAAAGTATCGTTGAGAGTTGTAGGGAGGCAGGTCTGGATATTAACATAAGGAAAACCAAAATACTCGCAATAAGTAAACAACAGCAGATAAAATCGTCTATATATATGTAAATAATACCAAACTTGAGCAAGTTGATAAAATCGTTTACCTTGGACAGCAATTAAATTGTAACGTAGAAAATCACGGCGAAATTAGATCCAGGATAGAGCAGGCTATAGCTGCTTTTAGAAGGATGTCCAAGGTATTTTGTAACAGAGACCTAAATTTGGCATTAAGGATCCGTTTACTTCGCTGCTACGTGTTCTCGGTCTTACTTTATGCTGTCAAGTTCTGGACTGGAGTAAAATCGATCTAAATCGCCTTGAGGCTTTCGAAATGTGGTTTTATAGAAGAGTTTTAAAAGTTTCCTGGGTGGAGAAGATTCGAAACTGCACAATACTAGAACGTCTCAGCAAGACTACTGAAATCATAAAAAGCATCAAGCAGAGAAAGCTGGAGTATTTCGGACATGTAATGAGAGGTCCCAAATATAGGTTGCTACAAAATATCATGCAAGGAAAAATAGCAGGCAAACGCAGTCCAGGACTAAGAAGAACCTCATGGTTGAAGAACTTGCGAGATTGGTATGGTCTTGATACAAGCATGTTATTTAGGGTGACAGTGAATAAAATTAAGATAGCTATGATGGTAACCAACGTTCTGAAAGGACATGGTACATAAAGAAGAAGAATGGATGAAATCATAAAGAAAGTTAAACAAAGTAGAGAATATAGAATGATGACATCATAATAACAACTGAAAATGAAGATGACCTACAAAGATTAAGTAAAGCATTCGAAGATACTGCGCTCATATATAACATGGTGATCTCAACAGAGAAAACTAAAGCGATAGTGATATCAGCGGTACCAAGACGATGTAAACTAGTCGTAAACAACAAAATACAAAATACAGAATACTTGGGAATAAAACTGTCAAGCTACGAAAAAGTGGAAGAAGAAGTACAAAAACAAGTGAACATTGCAAACAGAGCAGCAGGATGTCTCAACAACATAATCTGGAGAAACAAATACCTCACAACGGAAACGAAAACCAGGATATATAAATCAACAATAAGACCGATAATGACGTACACAGCGGAAATAAGAGCAGATACGGCGAAAACACAAAGACTGCTGAAAACAACAGAAATGAAAGTCTTACGAAAAATAACAAACCAAACTCTAAGAGACAGAGTAAGAAGTAAGGAAATACGAGCGAGATGTGGTATAGAGGAAATAAACGAGTGGACCAAAAGAAGAAAAGTGGAATGGAATCAACACATCGAAAGAATGACAAAAAATAGAATAGTACGAATAGCAAGGTACAAATCGCCAAATGGAAGAAGATCATTGGGACGACCGAGGAAAAGATGGTCAGACAATGTCAATTGAGGCTAAAAACCGAAGTAGAACAGGCATTAAGCCTATTTATAAAGTGGGATGAAGAAGAAAATATTATTTTTAAAAGTCTTCATCTTTCATACGGTACACAAAAGTCATAAATTTGTGTTAATTTTTACAAAAGTTATAAACAATTAAGGATTTTGCTTTATTTTGCGGTTTTTGGAGCCATAAATTAATTAAAATTTAATAATACGCCATTTTAATTTTTTTTTCCAATCTATTAACAAATTTTAAGTATAAATAGAAATCTTTTTATTAGTAAAAAATCGAAAAACTCAAATTCTTCGCACTAAATTGTTAATAATTAAAAAACTACGCAAATACCTGACTATTGCGATGTCTTAAGAAGTAAGAAGTTATTTCCCTGGACTAATAGCTAGAAACACTAACAATAATGAATTCCATATTTCTTTGATAACATCCAGTTTGTCGCCAATAAACTGTTTAATCTAAAATCTTCTTTAACTAACTTTTTTGATTGTATTCAATGTTATTAAGTTACATTATTATCAAAGCTTATAATAATATTTATAACATCTAAAACATTCTTCATATATCTCAACAAATCGCTTGAGATGTTTTTGTCATAAAACCCGAGACTCGAGAGTATTGGTGGGTGTTGCCATATTATATAACAATGCAAAAAATGTGATATTATGTTCTCAGTCATTAGTTTTTGCAGTAAATATCGTAAGGTCAATATCCTGAAAGCATTACTGCTATCGTTTAATTACTAGGAAATATTTTATTACAGTGCTATCTATCTTCGAATAGGTGAATGGAACAATTATAGTACTTTATCAGGGTCCGTATGAAAGGCTGACTTTATTTCTAATTGCCAGGACCTTTTTTATTTGTATATTTGTATTACAAATGTAACACGTACATTTGTATTACATTCTTGAATATGCCATAAGGCAGCTAATTGTCGGAAGAGCTAATCTCCGAACAAACAAATCAGTACAACTTGCTCCCTGGGCCGCACTGATGATAACATCATGTTCCGCAGAGTGAAGAAGGCGCAACATGATATATCAGGCGGACCACAATTGAAAAGACAACATTTTACTATTTTTGTTGGAAATACGCCACAATTTTACTTTAAAATAATTTTATTTGACTTATTTTCCCTGGTCTTAATAAAATGCAAAACATAAATAAATGAAACAATTTTTTTTGTTTGAAATCTTGTATCAATCAATCACAAGGTATTTTGTGTCGCCTATTCTCAGATGAGATAGGATGGTTTGATGTAAACGCTTATTTGGAGGTGATTCCCAAGGTAATATAGAATGTTTTACTTCTCGTTTGGAAGTTGATATTCTACTTGGCCTACTGAGCATTGATTACTAAGTTCTTGATTATAGGTTTTACATCTAGATGTGGAATGCTTCCGGTTTTTACAGCTTCCGGATTGGTGACTGCTGGTTTTGCCAAGGAGTCTATTTCTTCATTACCAGCAATTCTGATATGTGAAATCCATACAAAGTTGACATTTATGTTCAGTTTGCAGTTGGTTTAATGCTGATTTAATAAGTAGTAGACTTGGATGGCTAGGATACAATTTATTTAAGGCAGTTATAGAACGTTCTTGTAGGACGTATTGATATAATGCTTAGGGATGGTTATCTGCTATTTTATGTGTGAAGAGTTTGGTATTGATAGTTGGGATGGAAACAGTCCAACGAGAAACATTGTTGACATTTTCTAATGAATAGGTATCTAACATTTGAATTCAAAGTTCGTTAAGGTATCTGTTGACTTTATTATAAAAAGGAAGGTCAAGCCTAGTATGTGTAGTAAAAACTATTCCTAAAACGGTATGGATTTACGTAGTGGATAACAGTATTCATAGGATTTGACCATCCACGTATTCACATTGTTGACCCAGTAAGAAGCAGACAATTTTAAGGTCAACACAAATGATCCATTAGTGCATGTGATATTGCAACAGATCAATGACTTTCTTTATGTCGTCATATTCTTCACGCAAATAAACTGAATGGCCAATTGAAACTGAACCAAATAAATTTTCATTGTGGAGGAGAACACACTTCAAGCTCCGCTTTGAGCTATATATAAACAGTCGCCAGTCAGTTGCATTATAGTTTAAAATTTCCAATTCTATACATTATAGCAAAACACAAATCCACCATCACTTTGAAAGTATTGCAGAAATGCCCTTCCTCCTGTCCGAAAATAGGATACCTTGGCTTCCTTTTCAAACAAGTTTTTCTTATTGAGTGGTGATGATAAGAGCTTTGAAGCTTTTTTGAATAGTTTCAAATCTGGTACCAAATCATTTAGCTCTTGCTGCTCAAATCCCTTCGTACGGAGTCATCTATAATTTCGAAATCTTCATCGTTGGAGTCGCTTTCATCTGTACCATATCCGTATTTCCCTTCTTCCAAAGAGGAAAATTCATTTAAAACTGGCACGGGGATTTTAGCTGAATGCGGCACTGGACGTATAGCTGACAGTAAAGTAGGATACCTTATCTTACGTTTGTTTTTCTTGTTATATCCTGATCGGGGCTGTTTTCGCACTTACAACGTGTAGGAGCAGAAGTAGCCATAAGGACACGTTTCGATTCAAACACACTAAGAAGTTCTATACATTTTAATAACGAAATACTAAATACTGCTAACCGACACACACCACAGTATAACAGATGTAACTGAAGTGAACAGGCAAGTCTAGACCAGTTGCAGTTATCAGCGTATTATTCCCCCACCAACATGTGCCCCACCCACATAGAAAACGAACGTGACTTAATGGAAGAAAAGTAAAAACAGTTTTGAAACCAGTATGCCTAATTCTATAGAAAACAGCTAAAAAATCGAACTCAATAGAAATTGAGTTTCAAATTGTCCCCAGTGTAATTATTTAAAGAAAACAATTTGGTTTAATGCTTTGATGTTCCAGGCTGGTATTCGTATATTGTTGCTTTTTTTTTCACTATCTTTTTTCTGCTTGTTTTTAGCTTAGTATCCTTCCTTATCCGATGGAGTTATTGGTTCTATGAGCAAATCGTCTTCTTTTAGCTAGTTGCTGATGTTACTAGAAGACTCATCTCATTTATCCTACCTTAGCACAAGCAAAAGTGTTGAAAGTGACTTATAATCTATTCGATTCACCTATTACTCACCTCTTTATTCACATTGAACAAAATAACATTGACTAACACTACAAACAAAGTTACGTAAAGAGGGCTAAGTCAGAGGAATTTTAAATGAACAGTTGTCTTAGAGAAATAAGTTTTACTCAACAACCAGCAAATAGGCAACGAATGATTGCTAGAGAAACGGGCAATTTTTACAACTTCGCCAAAATGCAAAATTTTACTTGTATAGGAGTTGTAATGGATAAAAAGAAACACGAAGACCGAAGACTAAGACGTAAAAGCTAGAATAACTAAGAAAAATAAAAAGTACGCAATCTTAATGACATTAATGAAGTCAAAAATTCATGAAAGCTTCTATTACCTATGTTACTGGAACTTGAGTTATAACAAAGACAGATAGGAGCATCGACATTTCATACAAGATAGACTGATCCTCGCAATACCAGCCCGTTCTCCCAGTGCGACAGAGAAAACTGACGCGAAGCAGTCTGTGTATCTCTTTCTAATTACCGGATTTATCGAGCACGTGACCTAAATAACTAATGAGAATGTCAAGAGGTCAATAAACCCGGTCCATTAGAAAAAGATGCATAACTGCTTTGCCTCAGTTTTCTTTGTCGCACTGGGGGAACAGGCTGGTATTGCAATGATCAGAATATCTTGTTTTATTTATCTATGATAAGGAGGCATGAGACTGATACGAAAAAAATATATTGAGATATGTCTATGGCAAAGAAAGATTGCTGCAAGGATTAAGAAGATAAAGAAATACAGAACGACGTATATAGCAGAAGAGATATATAAGCAACTTGCTATAAATATCTACATAGAAATATAAAGATAGGCACGTCTATGATGTACGATGAAAAAATGCTTAAAATGGCCATGCCAGAAGGTTTTATCACCAAAAAAAAAAGATCATTAAGGAAAAGACGCTGTGCGAGAGGATTCAAGAAATATGAATGTCACGGACTAAAAACCGAAAGCGCGGGAAAAAGTGGAATCTTAGATGACCACAAAGTGATGAAAATGTCATATGGAAAAAGTGTTAAAACAGGTAAACAAACAGAAAATTGCTGTATGTAGAGGGTGTGTAATCTGCAAGACAAATTGGGTAAAGAAGCTTTCGATCATGAATTCGAAGACATACTAAAAATATTTCGACAGAGGACATGGAACTAAAAATGATGCTTGGACTATTAGCAGAACTAGATATTGTTAATACATTTTTCTAAAAGAAAAAATGAGCAGCAGGTAAAAATCAATAAGACCGAGAGGTACAGTCTATATATATATATATATATATATATATATATATATATATATATATATATATATATATATATATATATATTCGGTTTTATAACGTCTTACGACGTTGTCCGACTCCCAACCGCCACTGTATTCGGTCTTGAGTTAGGTCTTCGTTCAGATTTCGAGCGCTAATCGCTTTCCTAACTCCCAGGTTCCAGCTCTGTGGTGGTCTTCCTCGTTTCCTCTTCTCTGGGGTTGCCACATCATCGTTTTTTTAGGCAATCTTTCGTCCCCCATTCGGCTCACATGTCCATACCATATGAGCTGTTTTCTCTCAATATCCTCAACTATAGTGCCCTCTATACCCATTTGTTGTTTTATTACTTCATTTCGTATTCTGTCGGCTCTTGATATTCTCATCGATCTTCTGATGGCATCCATTTCCGTGGCTTCGACCTTTTTCTTATATTTCTCGGTTATTCTCCATGTCTCAGCTCCATAAAGTAGGCTAGTTTTAACCATTGTCTCATAGATGTTCCATTTTCTTTTCTTTGATATTTCTTTACTCCATAGAACTCCGTTCAAACATGCTATAGCTCTGCGTGCTTGTACAATTCGATGTTCTATTTCTCGTTCGTCTTTTCCACTACGGTCGAAGATGACGCCCAGGTATTTATATTCGTCACATGGATTTACTTTTTGATTGTCATCGATATCGAGTTGTTCTGCTTCAGCTCCAATTGAGAGGTATTTTGTCTTTTCTAAATTGATATTTAATCCCCATTTCTGGTATTCTTCAATTAGTTTTCTAAGCATGTATTCCATGTCGTCTTTGTCATTTGAGATCACCACCTGATCATCTGCAAACTGTAAAGTATATATGTAATCCTAACTGTAAGTATATATGTAATACAGTCTATAATAATACCTATAAGATACGCTATAATCTACGGCACTGAATGCTAGGCAGTTAAAAAGAAAGAAAAATTACTAACAAAAGACTCCTAGTACTTAGATTTAGTCTTCCCGCCATTTCTCTCCTAACCAAACCGCACTATAATAATTGTATTATATAAAATATTTCAATTTAAATATACAAGCATTGCAATGTTTTACGATGCAACAAAAGATAATAACTTGTTAGCATTTTAAAAGATGAGTACTTAGAAAAACGTGAACCACTAAATGTACACAACAATACAAAGAGTTGTAGAGTTCATTGTTACGTCGTTTTGTAAATAAAAATAGAAATGCGCCGTCTAAACTACAGCTTTTGATTCGTACTGTCATTGTCCTAGAATTCCACGAGTTGCCTTGAGTTTTTTCTTTTAAATCTATCAAAACAGTGGAGTATACAACCTATCCAAAACATGTTAAGTAAAAACGGTATCAATATAAATCAGTATAAAAAGTAATAGAGGATTTTGTTGATTATTCTACTTTTAGGAAAATCTAACACATATCAAGACGATATTTGTCTACTGATTGAAACTAGAAAATATAAAACATGAAATGCAAAAAACTATAAAAAAATATTTGCCATAAAAACATCTCTTCTTTTTAAAGTCCCATACGCTTCCAGTCTGTATAGTACATTTCACGAATTTGCGATTATTTTGCATTACAAATGTTTGTCTCTCCTCTGGTGTTCTTCATTTAGCAACTTTCTAAAGTACTTATACCATCTTTGTTTTATTTCAATATCGGGTCTTAACACTCTTTCATCCGTACTCTTAATCTGCCGCACGTAGGCCAAGTCCTTTAATGATTTGTCCCTTGGTTTAGCAATGCTGTGTAACCTTTTCATCCCCTCGCGTGTTTACAACTTTTCATACAGCTGTGCAAACGATCTTTCCTTAGCAGTAGCTACAGCGCGCTTTGCTTCCCTCTTTCCTACCTTGCAGAAAAGAGAGAAGCAAAGCTTATATAGAGCTTATAGGCAAGATAAGAATATAAGCAAAGCTTATATTCTTATCTTTATCTCTTTTAGATCTGTCATATCTCTTTCTCGTCTCTTTCTTCTCTCTAACCTTCATCTGCACTTCATCGTTACACCACAAAGTTTCTTTGTATCTAGGAAGCCCTTTACCAGATGTTCTCCTAGCATTTCCTCTCCCACTCGCACCACAACTTTACTGTTGGCTTCTCACCAGTCATTAACTGTAGCCTTTTCCTCAAGCTCTTTCAACACTTTACTCTCAAAGACTCTTGCCAAATCCTTATCCTTTAACTTCCACCATTTTATTTTCTGGTATCCTACTTGCTTTCCTTTCCGTCTCCCCTTTATCTCATGATTCACTAGCAACGGCTGATGTTGGCAAGCTTCACACTCACCCTTTATAACTTTACAGTTCGTAACGTGTTTTAGCTGACTTCTTCTACACAGCACAAAATCTATCTGACTTTTCCTTTCCCCGCTAATATAAGTAATATACTGGTCTTCAGTCTTTATAAAGAACGAAATAATACCTACTCCATTTCTGACTTGACTCTTCGAACTACTAGATATTAAGTTGCATCCATCCTTAAAATTTTTCGACTTTTTAACTTTTCAACGAATTTTCTGTACCTGTACACAAAGTACATCAATCCACCTCCTCTGCATGAAATCGACAAGCACTTTTCCTTTACCTGTCTCGCTTCCGACGTTGCAATTCTCATTAGTTCCTTTGACCACTTTCGTCCCCTAAGGAGTAGCCCTAGCTCACTTTTCGCAGGAGTCAGTCGAAGCCGCAACTGTGCATCGCTTACGGGAAATGCACTAGCCTCTAAACTGCTTTCTATATTTCCTCTTTCGATGATTTCAGCAAGGTTTTTACTGCCAGATGCCATTCTTGATGCAAACTCTCCTTCTTTATCCAAGCTTGGGACCAGCACTGATAGTTACCGAGCTACTCACTCAGCACCTACCAGAGGCGAAGATTAGTGGATCATATGTATTGACAATATATAAAGTCTTAATCTCAGAGAAACCTGCCTCCGGCATAAGTATTTTTAGTTTGTCATTTATAGTGCATCCAAGATAGGTGAATTTTCCAAAAATTTAATATCTACTAATATTTGGGCCTGGTTCTGTTGATTTTTAAGCCAAATATTTGCCTATTCTGTCAACTCATTCAGAAGTTCTTGTAAGTCCTCTAATTTATACTTACTATATTACGTTTCCTATATTTTAGATGACTGGGATCCATCATTTTGCCCTTCTAGCAATACGGGACATTCTGGAGGAGTACATCTTTAACGAAAAACTTAAGCAACCTACAACAAGAGATCTGGTGATGGAAATAAGGCTGATGAACAAAAAATATCTTCTTATTTTTCTTCTTCTTGTAGGATATGGTCTTGTTTATTCTAATATCACAGCTTTTGCGATGTTGATATCCAGCTATCATACTATTTCTTCCGGGGTTTCCTCTCAGCGATCTTTTTGTATTAAGTTTATATATTTTTGCCGATTTTACGATTCTTCCTGGGTTCATTCTGTCAACATAATTTCTCATTTACGGCGTTCTTCTCGCGTCCATCTCACCACAAATCAACAAGAAAACAAAGGGTACAAAGAGCAGTAAAAACATGTTCACCACATATCCATAACAAGCATATCAATACCAAACTCTGTCCTAGATCATTTACCATTTTTGTTAAATACTATTATTAGTTGTGCCACACCATTTTTGTTAAATACTATTATTAGTTGTGCCACGAAATGTCTTTTGTAGATCTCGAATAGTAGAACGTTGTGTCTTCTTGTTGGCATATTCCGTTTCCAGGATAGCTTGTTCCACTGATTCCTAAATTAATAAAATTCAGTCGTTTCCTTTCATCTATAGCATTATCAATATATCCAGTTGCTTACAGAGTGCGTACGTCCTATGTAGAAAATTTTTAATTTTGTTACATAGTGAATATATGAACTGCTCCAACTTATAATCGAAGGCAAAGTCAATAGCAAAAGATGACCAGGAAGAAGACGCAACTCTTGGCTTAAAAACCTACGGCGATGGACGAACATGACCTCCATAGAACTATTCAGGGCTGCTACAAATAAGATTAAATTATGCACAACTTGCACCGTAAGAAGAAGAAGTTACATAGTGAAGGGATTCTTCGCATCTTTTGGTGATTTAATATCTTCAGAACTATTTTTCAACTTATCTTGACATACAATACTATTGGGAATTTAAATTACCAGTGAAAGGTAGTAGTAGTAGTAGTAGTGAGTGGTCACCTCTTCCTTTCGCAAATATGATGTCAGTCGCTCGTGATATGGAATATTGCCGTTGTTTGTAACCATCCACTATGGATCCGACAATGCCATATTCCTCTGCTACGCCTAAAAGTCGGGGCATCTCAAAAAACAAAGATCATGATTGTCAGTAAGAACATGATTCGCGACGAAACAATCTACGTTAAAGGAAAGTATTTAGGGAGAGTACCCAGATATAATTACTTGAAATTAGAACTAGAGTATTAGGATGCTGCGTATTCTCTGTATTTTTATATGGGGTTGAAGCCTGGACAATTACGGACGCAACTGAAAAAAGATTTGCCAGCTTTGAGATTGGTGTTATCGAAGAATGTAGAAAATATTATGGACACGTATTAAAGACGGAAACCTTAAGAAGAATGAAAAAAGAAGAAGAAATACTGAACACTATGAAAGAAAGAAAAATAAACTACTTTGGTCATATACCAAGAAATGAAAAATATCAGTCGGTACTGGTTAAACGTGGGAAAGTGAAAGGAAAAATATGACCGGAGTGGAAAACCAACCACATAACTCTTCAGTACTGCTGCAGATAGAGTAAAATGGGCCTTGATGATCACCAGTGTCCTTAAAAGATGAGTCACACGAAGAAGAAGACAAGCGGTGAGCATTTATTTGAAATTAGAACTTTTAATACTTATATTTTTCTTATGCAGAACCTTCTTATTATTATTTGTGTGCCATAAAGTTTTTCATTGTTTCTTCTTCATGTACAACTATTGCACTGGCACCAACATGGTCCTCCTCCAAAACTACAATTAAATTAAATTAAAAAGTTACTGTTTCGACTACTGTCGTCCCTCTAGTAACGTACATTTTCTTCTAAATCATGAACTAACTACCCATAAAACCTTGAATTATAATTATTAGGTTCCTCGTATCATTCCTCTACGTACTTTATTGTGTCATTTTCGTTCGTTGAGATATCGTACGTAAAGTATTCGTTGCATCAGTACCTGTTTTGAATACCCACAGAGAAACATAACATTTTTAATTCATATTTAATGAAAGTTACGCCCACTTAAATGTTATAAACAGCTATAGAGTAAAGTTGGCTTTTCGGAGATATGATCTTGCACGTGAAATGTACCTAGCAGGGTCATTGTCTACATTATCTTCAGAAAAAGAAAGGATTACGTCGAAGAAATTAATCGGTGGAATAAATTTGGGTCGATTGCTTTAATATGAGATGTTAATAAATATATTTTGCTTGTAAAGTATATTTTTTTAATAATCATGTACATGACTTATACGTAAAACATTTTTTTCCGCAAATCGCCAGGAAATTTTGACATTCCTGTCAAAATTTCTTGAAGAAAAAGTCAGGACTTCCTTACTGTAAGGAAATGTCATTTCCTTACTGTAAGGAAATGATATTTCCGTACAGTTGTTAGTGTTCTACATAAATGATAGAAAACACATTGCTTATAAGGAATTAATTTATATTTTGAAAACATCAAGTCATTGCTGAATACATTTTTAAGATCAATTTGTTATATTTACAGTAATTTGACAGTTAGTACAATTATTGAACATTGGAGGAACACTCTTAGAACTATGAGAAACATTTTGGACAACATGCAGGGTGGAAGTGTCATTTTGTTGAATATTTTGTACTGTGAAAATTTTATTTGCCACCTCAACCTTATTGTTAAGCGATTCTTCGATATATCCTTCAGCAACGTTTGATGACTTCCATCCGCCATGCCTCTTTAAACTAGTTATGTCGGCACCAGAGTCAATCAATATTGTTGCAGAAGACCGACGAAAGCAGTGACCAGTATATTCTGTCGGATTTACCAAGTTCAAATAAGTGGCAATTATTTTGGGCATTTTTCTAAATTGATGAATTCCTACCACTTGTCTACAACCCTTTCCGCTTTGATATTTAAAGAAAAATCGGTCACTGTTCATATTTTCTGGTCTTAACGAAACATACTTTCGATAAACATTCAAGTAGATCTGATTAATTACAAATAATCTTGGTTTGTTGGTTTTCGAATCAGGTATGCTGATTAAAAGCTTAGATTCTAAGTCTTCTATATCGTGTACAGTCATTCGGACTAACTCATCCATTCTACAGGCCCCAGAAATACCAAATATTACAGCCACCTAAAAAGTAAATAAAGCTATAATCTAAATAGAAATTAAAACCTTGTAAATTACCTTAATCATTAAATTTTCTTTATCTGGAGCTTCCTGGATAAATTTTTCAATTTCTTCCTTCGTTAAAATCTTAGATTTTTTTGCCCTATAAACTTGAGCTTGCCGTTTCAATAAAGAACGAAGTTTTGAGTATGTAGATATATCTACATTGTGTTTAAGTGCAAGGGTTGACTTCAGCATTGAATAATTGGCCCATAATGTTGAAGATTTCATCTTTAAACAAAGGTCTAGGAAGTATGCCATTACAACATTTTCTGAGAAAGAACTCGTATTTTTACTCATGCGATAATCCATAAAACGTCTGTATGCATTTTCGTACTTTTCTCTTGATTTCTTTGGCAATAATTCTAATGAAGCAGTATTCACTGCCTCAACCAGCTCTGGAGGAGTCCCAGGAATGGAAATTTCATCATCACTTATCATTTTACTTTCGAGAATACCAGCAATTAAATTTATAAGCGTCAAGTTTGACAATTCAACCTCAATACGTTTCCATAGTAACCCAAGTAATTTTATTAGGAATTTCAAAGCACCATTTATTTGGGAATAAAATTATCGCGTTTTTTTTTAAATCAATCAATATCTGTCGAATTTTAAACTATTTGCGGAAAAATAGTATGTTTACCTCGTAGGAAAAGCCACATTCCTGGACTCTGTGTTGCTAAGTCTCGGCTTGCGCCTCGACTTAGCAATCTTTTTCAAAAAGCGCTCTCAGACTCAATAGAAGGTATATCTATCAATGGAGAAGTTTTGAATAACTTACGTTTTGCAGACGATACAGTAATAATTACGGATAACAACAATGATTTACAGAACGTAATGCAACGCCTTAATGAACGCTGTCATGAGTACGGACTGAACATAAATTTGAAGAAAACTAAATGCATGATCATGACTAAATCTGCACATGCAAATATCCAATTGACTATTGAAGATACTGCAATTGAGATTGTTAATAACTATAAATACTTAGGAACATCAACAATGAATAACATCAGATGTAGACCAAACGAAAGAAATTAAGACACGTATTGAAATAGCACGTACATCATTTATTAAACTTAAAAAGTTTCTTTGTTGTGGGGATATAAGGTTAGAACTACGTCTGAGAATGCTTCGATGTTAGGTGTTCTCTACTCTTCTTTATGGTTTGGAAGCTTGGACACTAAAACAAGTTCATCTGAATAAGTTGACCGCCTTTGAATTTTGGTGTTACAGAAGAATCCTACGAATATCATGGACTCAAAGAATGTCAAACATGGAAGTAACTAGAAGGATAGGAAATGAGGCGGAAATAATATTAACTATTAAAATACGAAAACTTGAGTACTTGGGATATGTGATGAGAGGGCAAAAATACGCATTATTACAACTTATTATGCAGGGCAAAATCCGAGGAAAGCGAAATGTGGGAAGACGAAGAATATCCTGGCTTAAGAACTTAAGGGAATGGTTTGAATGCAGTAGTGCAGAACTTTTTAGAGCGGCAGTCAACAGAGTCCGCATAGCCATGGTGATTTCCAACCTTCGATAGAAGATGGAACTTAAAGAAGAAGAAGAAGAATAAATACTACACTCCTCCAAAAAGTATTCCATTACTCACAAAAATACCAACAATCCTAATAAAATGGACGCTAACGTATCCTTTTATCGTTATTCTTCTTATAGTGCTTTTCTGGGTAGGCACCCACCGCAAGTCAGAATTACGTTTTATTTTAATCGCATTACGTACCTTTTTAGAATTATATGGACATCTAACACAAGATGAATTCAATCCATTGGCGAATATCGGTGCAGCCATGACATATTTTTACGTCCTAGCCCCCGCTTACCCCGTATCTTTCCTGTTTGTATTGGTTGCTGAGAACTGTATCGTTTTCCTCGTAACATATGTTCAGTTTTCTTACATTTTTAAATCAAAAAGTTCTTTGTCTTTGTGGCAAGCTCTACATAAGATTTCCTTGTTTTTGACTCTGTCCATCCATGATATTCTTCGCATTAGAATTCAAAAACTTTAAGTTTGTTAACGAATCTGGCATTTAATGTTCATGCTTCAATTCTATTCAATAAAACAGACCAAAATATATGTGTTTGATATCTTAAAATGATATCTAATCTGCGATGTATTACGACTGACGAAGTAGTAAGGCTTTCTGGCTTGTTTTACTCTACTTTTTATTTCAGTCACAGGGTACAACTATTTAGTAGACAACCCAAGTATTTAAACTATTTGACTTGCTTATTTTTTCTCTATCTGCACATACTTTTACATTAATGAAATTATTTTTATCTTTAATTATAGTTTTCGTCTTCTTCATTTTTCGTCTATTTTCGAAACCAAAGATTCACTTGCAATAATTTTTATTCATTTGCAAAACATTGATGATTGTTAATATTTCCTGCCAGTAGGCCCTGTAAGCACACCCAAGGTTGTTAATAAATATGCCGTTTCCTTTATACAGTCCACTCTCGATAACTTCGTCGTGACCAAGGAAATTTGATCAACATATGGAAAGCTCTATTATAATTAACAAGAGTTCGAGTTAGCAAGATTTTTATTCGAGTAATCAAGAGTAGGTAAAAATAAATGATAAACATTTTAAAAATACCCAAGCATATTATTGAAGACTGTTGCATTTTTTGTTTACGTGAATCAATTGTAATTGCAACAGCATTTAAATGACCAAAGATTTCTGGCCGATCCCCCTCACATCCTTCTTAAAACAAACTCAGAGTCTCTAGAGAACTTCCGGCTTATTGTGAAGTAGGTATAATAGGTATAGGAATAAGACTGCTGTCTTCAAGGCTTTATTCACTCCCTAAATCTTTCCCGAGCACTGTTACTTCCGCCACTATTTCTTCATCTGTTAGCAATAAACTCTTCGAACTGAAGATTGGGGATGTCCAAATGCATTATAAAAGCTGTCTAGTCAGAAATAATATCTTCTGGATATTTTAATTCGTCTTTTGCAACTCAATTGTTTCCAAATTGGCACGAAGCAAAACAATTACTCACAGTTGTCAGAGACACGTCATCATCATAAAAATATCACCCCTTCGATTTGTTCAAATAAAAATTTATCTATCTAGGTACGATATTTAACTTTAAAACTTTTTATTGTTGCTGCAAATTTATCGTCATATTAGGTGAAAAATATTCAATCTTCAGTGGAGTAGATAATATGTCCATGAGATGTACAGTTATTAATGAACATCAGTGCTTTTTTCTTGACGCGTTCTCCATCCCAATCCACTACTTAAAAATTTCACTCGTCATCCAGTCTTTTGAAATGGCCGTCATCGGCAAAAATTAGCTATTTTTAAAACACCTTGGCTTTTTGAATTTTCCAATGACGAAAGCCACACGTTTGTCTGATCCTGCCACGTTTACTGCGAGTAAAACGCATGTTTTCTCCCTACTTTATTTGCCACCACGAAATTGTTTTTTTTTTTTAATCCAATGTTTTATTTGGAATACATCTATAAAAAAACTGTTTCGTCGACGTTGTAAATTTCTTCTAGTGAAAAACTGGCAATTTTTTTTAGTCCTCACAAATTGCCTCATCAACACTCGCACTTTCACCACATACCGACTTCACACTAATGTCAAATCGTTTGTTAAAGTTTTATGACTTACACACTGCTAGCCCTAAAGTCTTTGTAACCTAGCTGACTGGCGAAAGTTTGTGCCTTCTTCCGGAAGAAAGTACCACTGTTCGGAAGGTTTTTTCGTCGGCATTCCTGCAACCATTTTAAAAGGAATTTTTTCCGCAGCGTTTATTAACCTAATTTTTTCTCTTATTTTTAATGACCGAAGAAGTTTAGGATTTTTGTTTACTCGACATGTTTTTATTGGGGTTAAACGGATAATTGAACGTGACTGATGTGTCAATAAAAAAATAAACAAACATTACCTTCAAATAATTACTATTTAAATGGGAATAAGCCACAATTAAAGGTTAAAGTACGTTTCTTGACGTTTTAATTTCCACTTCGGAAATTGTTCTCAAAATACACACATTAATAAATTAAACAAATTCTGTTTTTTTGTTACTTAGTGAAATTTCTTCTAATAATTTAATTTTATCTGACTCATTTATATTGGCAATTCAGACATACATTATACATTTTAAAGTAGACGACTTTAAAATGATATTGCCAATATTGTTGAGTTGCGCTCCTGGGACGACTTTACTTATTCGATTACATGAAATCAACTGTAAAGTTAAAGTTATTGGTTAAAGTATCTAGTTTAGTTGGTTTGGTTTTAACATCTAAATATTGGGATAAGAAAAAAATACCATTATTAGTTGAAAGTTTTATTACCAATGTACACAGATATAAAGAACTTTATAAATCCAATAGAATTCCTTTGTGGGATTATTCTTATGAAACGTTTCTTTCTCTAGTTAAGACCCATATTAACGCTCGCTATTTGTGTCAAAACAATATTATTATACAAAAAGAATATTATCGATATTGTATAGTAAAATGGAAAGAGTATGAAGGTATGAAAAAGTTTATACTGATGGATCTGAATCGGAACATGAAGTTGGCTGTGCAGTTTATTATCCTGTGATTAGAACAAGAAGAGGATAAATTTGTCATATTTACATATTCTAAAAGTTCGGTAGAAAAACTTAATAATCTGTGTTTGAAACTTAATTTCAATTACATCCTTCTTGATATTTTGAAATTGTATCAAAATGTATCAAGTAGAGGAAAACAAATTTATATACCATGGATAAAAGCCCATTTAGGTATAGAAGAAAATGAAGCAGTGAACTATTTAGCAAAAGATGGTGCGAAAATGGAAGAATACTTGGATTAAAAATACCAGAGTCTGATTTTATTCCAATTTTTCGAAAGAGACTTAAGGAAAAGTGGCAGATAAAATATAGATGTGGAGACAAAGGACAGTTTTTTAAGAATATACAACCAAAAATAAGGGACAAACCATGTTTTGAGAATACACGTAATCGTTCAATTATTCGGATAATAAGTCGAATGCGCTGCAATCATGCACTATTTCCAGCGTATAAACATAAAATAGGTTTGTTAGGTAATAATAAATGTCTATGTGATGAAAATGCCTATTTACAACATATATTCTTTTAAAATGTTCGTTAAAAAAAATAGAAATTGATAAGTTCTATCAAAATTTAATATCGTACAAAATGAAATTTCCAATAAATGTTTCAAATCTATTGACATTAGAGGATAATAGTATCTACAACATCATATATCAGTATGTAAAATCTACAACAAAAAAACAATATATAAAAAAAACCTAAAAAAAAATCAAACCAATAAATGACTAATCATCATCATCATCATCATGGCTTATTCACTCCAGGCGGAGTGTTTGCCGCCCTTTTGGGCTCTCTGATTCATTTATTGCGGAGAATCAGTCCGCTGTTGTTCTTTTTATTATCATAGCAGCGTGTGTGACTTGGCCCTGTCTACAATTTTCCTCCATTCTTTCCGATCCTTACAGCGCTCCTTCCAATTGTAGATTCTCAGCTTCTTTAGGTCTCCTAAGACTTGATCTCTCCATCAAATGACTAATATTAAACAATAAAAAAATAATACTAATACAAAGAAATTAACAATCAAAATAAAAGAAAAGTTACAATGTTATATATACTGATAAAAACAAAAACAATAAAAATGAAAATAAGTAACCAAAATATTTAGGCATTTACTAACACACTAAAAATATTGTATCCTAATTTAACATGTATACAATATTAATATGTATATATAATGTAAACAATGGAAATAAATGATAAAACTATGAGAAAACATGACTGGCCTTTTGGCTTTGCCAGTGCCATTAACTTAGGGAAAAAAATAAATAAACTTTTATGATGTTAAAGGTTGCTAATCGAAGAAAAATAGATGCCTTGAAAAGTAGGAAAGCTACCGCTATTTCGATATATATTCTCAGATTCTCTCATTCATTATTTATATCTATTTTTGGAGTATTTTGTTCTAGATATTGATTTAAGAGTCTTTGGTAAATTTACTCTTTCTTCTTGTGGCAAATACTTCCTGTCAGAAACTAATCTTGTAGACAACATATTCTACTCATAATAATTATATAGTTTTTTTAACAATCATAGATTGTTATTTGTGATCCAGTTATTCATACTCGTCGTACCGAGTACTGAGCATAGAAAAAAGATATGACAGATCTTAATAATTATATGGTTTTTTTAACACTCATAGATTGTTATTTGTGATCCAGTTATTCATACTCGTCATACCGAGTACTGAACATAGAAAAAAGATATGACAGATCTACGTTAAACAATGAACATAACATCAGACTTATTGATGATGATGAAACGGAACACCGCGAGACTTTATTTTACTTTTATTACCGTTAACAACGCAGTAAAAGGCGACAATATTTGATTAACTAAGATATTATGAAAAGGCACACTCTTCGTTACGCCACAGCGAAACAATTTCTTAAAAAAACGCTCGCCTTCCATCACCGCCATAAACACTGATCTCTCTCACCCGCGACAGGTTTATCTTCATAAATCCAAAAACAAACGATTTGATCCGTTCCTAGAAGCAACGTTTTCCCAAAGGAGGAAATGTATAATGTAAATTTATTTTGTCACACGAGAATCCAAAAACAAACAAGTTCCACTGATAATTAACCGAAAACGAGTGTGTATGTGTGTCATCTGCTGCCGTAATTGTTACAGTTTGATTAGGGATTAGATCTAGATGTGAAATGATGGATTATAATACGGGCAAATTTGGCGAAAAAATGCTTAAAAAATTATTTTTTATGGCGCCTTAAATCAATCATCGTAGAATAGTTCAAAATATATTGTTTTTTTGGATATTCATTTTTCTAGATATCACCTTTTCCTTCAGGTATCCAAAAGGAAATATACGTTGCCAACGTAGAAGATATTTTAAAAACCAGTGACATTGAGTAAATATATTGAAAATAAAATTTGTACTTGATAAAAAAGTGTTGAATGTTGTGTGTTATGTTCCCCTATTCGATCTGGGTGAGAATGAAAGAAAAGACTTCTATGATCAATTTGAGACATAGAGTCATATTTAATTCGAGGAAAAAATTCATAATGCGTGATTTTAATGAGGATTAGGCTTTGGAACTGGGAATAAAATTGGAGATGATCTTAATACTTAAAACTAGGATTCTGTCGATTACACACCAGACAAATGGCTCCTTTATATCAATAAGTTGAAATGTAGTTTGAAATGTATTTTATAAAACGGTAATAAATTGGGGTTAATACACATTGGTCGTTCTGTCAACACGAAAGATTAATATTAAAAGATATTAGTAGGACCTAGTAGGGTAAGGTTTCCTAATTTGGATCACTTTTCAAATATCATTTTAAGGAACATGAAGCGATAAAACGTACTCATCTTCTAGATCTTTAAGAAGAAATCCTTTTCTGTTTGCAACTTTTAAGTATTATTCTTATGTCCAGCCTTTTTTATTTTTATGTATCTTTTATTTCTCTTCTTCTTTAGGTGCCGTCTCTAATGGAGCTCAGTGATAACTTCTGCAAATTCATCTCTATTCTATTCTTTTCTTATTAAGGTTAAGAGGTCTACTCTTCAATTTTTTCTTTCATTATTAGTTGACGGAAGTTATATCTCTCGTACCTAAATATACTTTAAGGTTTCCTAATTTGGACCACGTTTCAAATATTTATTGTATTACACATGTTAATAAATATTTCAAAAGTTTATCATAAAAATTATTTACTAAATACTGTTTATATTCCAAAAAATCACAAATAATAGATACATGGTAGTTTGTAATATTTTATTTTTCAAATGAACAAAATGTAAACAAAAGTACTAAATATTAGCGCCCTAAATTGATGTTAAAGATATATATTAACATAACATAAACTAGTATTCAACGTTTTGTAACTGATAAACTTAACCTAAATGTAAAAAAAACTGTAATATTATGAATTTCATAATAAGTTTTACAATTTGAACAATAAAATATCTTAGTTTTTAGCGATACATTGGCACATTTGCCATAAAACCAAATTTTTCGACTGATTCAGACATATGTCACAATACCTGCTCTCATATTTAGCTACACCTAATATTTTTCACAACCAATCTTTGACAATTTTAAAGTAGTTTTAACCGATTTTACTTAAGATGTCTCAGCTCGTGCTTTAAGTTCGTTTTGTACGGGGAACAAGTCAATTCAACTGCGTCCTAGGAGCGGAAAACTTGTGATGATTTTGATTTCTTTATAGGTAACGGCAAAATATCCTGAACTGAATTAATATTTAGGGAAGTTGATGCTGCTCTCTTCGTTCGTTATGCCTATGGAATATTATCTTCTTTAGAAGAGGATGCTTCCTGTTGGTATTTATGGTTAGAGTTTGATGCACTGTCAAACATCGTTGAAGCTGCGAAATAAGTTTCTTTTCAAACATTTTCATCTATAGGCCAAATGCCACTAGCACTAAAAGCGCTCTGTACATTTCTACCTATTGCAGCTAGCCCATAAGCCTCTTCAATTATCCCGTAAACCTGAAACTAGCTATAGTCAAAGCTACCAGATTAAGTAACATTATAAAATGTATTCATAGGGGGAAACATCTAAATGAAAATAGGGGGGCGACCGCAAATCAGCGAAGACAGCTGGCAAAAAGACGCGTGTAAGAGATTTCATAAGGGTAAGGAAACACGTTATTCTAGAAATAAATCAAAGCGAATCTATTTGGATCAGGACATGAACATCACAAAAGTATGGAATTTACAAGATGAAATCTCGAACAAAGTATCAAGAACGATGTTTCGAAGAAATAGACTTACCAGACATGGAAACGCAGATTCGTTCCCAAGTTAAACAAGTAACAGACAAATTGTACTTCACATCGTCATGCTACCGATATACAGATATATATTAAAAGACACAACGTCTATGTCAGGTCGCGTAAAAACTCAGTAAATAATAGATACGGTAATATCGTATTTAAAACGCAATCAGAAGAAATCCGTTATTATATTTTAGCTACGCAAAAAATACATTTTATCCTGTATACAATATACAATTATTGTAGAAGTTTCTTAAAACCATCTTGCCAGCCTGTTTGATGCACTCGACTCTAACTTCGGGTACTTTGCCCATGTCTTAGTTGCCTTAAGTAGATGAAACGTGGATAAAGAGATTTATACTATTAACAAATTTTGGAATGAAATCTTTAAATACGTAGACCATGTCGGCTACAAAGGGTAAGTTGCTAGAAACAACACACGTTGTTATTGCTTGATTACCCATTATAATTGTCTTAAATATTACCTTCGTTACTCTTCGTCTACATCTATAGTATTAGATTATATAATGAATAGGCAGTACACTTCCGAATTTATCGAGGAGTCTCTGTTAGTAAAATCCATTCACATTACAGTAAATTCTTTCCTTCGAGTATTAAATATCTCTTTGAATATATAATTCAATATGAATACACTAGTCTTTTTGAATATCTAATATTCCTGTATTATAACAACGTTTGATAGGTACATTAACAAAAATCCTGTGACTGGGTGTTAAAACTTTTTTTTATATATAATTAGGATGTCAATTTCCGCGTCTGGTCGTACCACTAAATTTATGTATTTTTTATTGATGAAATGACCCATTTCTGATGGATTTTATGGTCCATGTTTTAACAGAGAGTGACAACTACATAAACTAAAAACTATTAATTAACGACTACAACAAGAAACCCGTCAAGAATGAGGAAATGTTGATGTAATACCATATCGAATTTATTTGCATGTTATTTTTATGCCTTGATTCCAATAAAGAGCTGTTGTTTCAAGAAAAAAAAAAATGAACCGTTAGTTAAAGACATGCCCTTAGGAGAGATTGTTAAGTAATAAACAATACATTTTTTTTATGAAGAAGTAGAAATATTTTATGAAGAAATAAGAACAGCTATATAAACAAATAAAGCAAATTACGAAATACTATTAGGAGATTTTAATGCTAAATTGGGCAAAAAGAGGAAGATTATGAACATTTAATTGGTAACTATGGCTACGGGAAAAGAAACGATAGAGGAGAAATGCTTCTCAATTTCATGAATGAACATAACATGTACTCAATAAACTCCTTTTTCAATAAAAAACCAAGCAGAAAATGGACATGGATGAGTCCCGATAAAAAGACAAAGAATGAAATAGATTATATCTTAACGAAGAATAGAAACCTAGTAGAAGACGTATCAGTATTAAATCAGTTTGACCTAGGAAGCGATCATAGACTAAAAAGAACAAAACTAATAATTAACAAATAACTAGAAAGAAAAAGAATACATGAAAAACGATACAAATGGACATCTGAAGAAATCAAAAATAGTGAATTTAATAAAAAGATAGTGCATGCATTAAATCAAGTTAGCATGCAGCAGATAAACTCCAATGATATTGATGATTTGAATAACCTTATTACCGAAACAGTGAATAAAAGCCTTCTGCAACTGAAAAAACCAAAAACAACATACAATGAATTAGACAAAGAAATATTACAACAAATGAACGAAGGAAGATTTTAAATAAATCTAACAAAAGGGGAACCGACGAATATAGAGAACTTAATAGGCAGATTAGAAAAGGAATCAGACAACAAAAAAGAAAAGAAAACGAAAAATTAATAACAACATCTATTGAAAAAAATAAAGTATGAAATGCCTCAGACCGACACTAGGACGACGTCAGATGATATCATTAATGGGAAAAGACGAAAATGAAATCACAAGTAGAGAAAACATACTGACACGAATAGAAGAATTTTACACAGAACTTTACAGATCACATCAACAAGATGATGAGATGAGACCAGCACGGAAATTAATAAAAAATGTTGGATCAGAAATAATGCCAAAAGTAACAATTTCAGAGGTAACTACAGCATTGGAAAACATAAAGAGAAATAAAGCTGCAGGAGAAGATAGTATTACCACAGATATGATATTAGAAGGAGGTAAGGAACTAATTGCAATTGTAACTAAACTTGTGGACAGTTGTTTACATCAGGGCAAAGTCCCTAAGAGCTGGAACAACTCTAAAGTAATCTTATTACACAAGAAAGGTGATAGTCGAAAATTGGAAAACTACAGACCCATCAGCCTACTGTCACACCTGTTTAAAATACTCACCAAAGTCATAACTACTCTACTAACAAGGAAATTAGACGAATACCAACCATATGAACAGGCAGGTTTTAGAAAAGGCTACTCAACTTCCGATCATCTGTTAACCACAAAAATATTAATAGAAAAATGTAACGAATACAAGTTTCCAGTTTTCCTAGCATTTGTAGACTACGAAAAAGCTTTCGATACCATAGAACACACGGCCGTAATAAACGCAATGCAGAATTGTAGAATAGACAGCAGATATATTAAAAAGAAACTATGAACCAAGCTACAGCTACATACTACCTAAATGAAAATGAACACACGAACCCTGTACCATTAAACAATACCAGTAATCTACGATTTGCAGATGACATAATCACAGAATAATAAACAATCAGAAGGGCCACTCTCAGATGCCGCCTTTGAAGTTTTTCAGCACGCGCGCCATGTTTTAGGAGGACACAGACATATGATTTGTGTGGTTATGTAGTTGTTTATATTTATGTTTAATTATATTATATTTATGTTATTATATTTAACAATGTTAATATAATTGTATAGTATGTCTATGATTGCCGTAAGTCAAATAAACCTGGTTAATTTTTCCATGCACACCACATAAACAACACTAATTTCTTTAAAACCCTCCTAAAACATGGCGGAACGCCTGCGCGGAGAAAATGCGCGTACTTAATTTTCCGTGGAGAGTGGGTATTCTGTTTATTTATTATTCTGTGACATAATCCTGATAGCTACTGACCTACAAGAAATGCAAACCATGATTTTAGAACTACATACCGAATCTTCTAAAATAGGACTGAAAATGAATTTAAACAAAACAAAAGTCATGCACTCCGAAGACACCTTGACAATAATAAACGATAAAGTTATAGAAAAAGTTGAAGAATATATATACTTAGGACAAAAAATAATCCTAAATAGGGAAATTCAAACTGAAGAAATAAAAAGAAGAAAGTTAGCCTGGGCAGCATTCGGTAAACTGAACTATATACTCAGAAATCAACAAATTCAATTACATCTTAGATCTAAAGTTTTTGATGCATGCATTATTCCGATATTAACTTATGCGGCACAAACATCGACAATCACAAAAAAGAATATGAATATACTTAGAGTCACTCAACACGCGATGGAAAGAGCAATGCTCGGTATATCACTTAAGGACAAGAAAACAAACACATGGATAAGACAGAAAACCAAAGTCACCGATGTGGTGCAAAAATCATTAAAGTTGAAATGGGAATACGCTGGATATGTAGCTAGGAGCGATCTAAACAAATGGCACAGATCAATTTTAACCTGGAGACCATACCAACACAAAAGACCCAGAGGCAGACCTCCTATGAGATGGACAGATGATGTGAAAAGGACTGCCGGGAAAAATTGGCTACAAGTAGCGTACAATAAACAAAAAATGGAAATGAAGACTTGAAGAGGCTTATGTTCAGATGTGGACGTGAATGGCTAGACGAAGAAGAAGGTTATTACATTAGATTTGCACTAAATTTTGTTTATCCATCACTATTATCGGATAAATGGATTTTACTTTTTTTCTGCTGTTGCTCTTTGGATTCCAAAGAATTATAAAATCCCTGACATTGCAGGGATGAAATCCCTAAGTTCCCTGAAGTTTAAAAGTTTTTTTTTGCATTCACTGGAAGGTTCGCAGTGTAGACTATGGCTACATTCCATTTCTTTAACGCAACTAAATCTGCATTAGGTTTAAATAAATCCGCGTTTTATTTATACTTTTAATATTGTGGAATATGGAAACTGTGATTTTTTTATCCTCATATTTAAAATTTTGTATTTTGAGACTGTAAAGTTTTATTGTTTTTTTTAAGAAAATTTGGAAATATAAATAAAAGCTCCCTATCATCTTTCAAATGACATTGACAACAGAAAACATTTTTGATGTTCTTGCCACTTTTGAATGCCATTCTTCCGGCAAGTAAAGGTATGCGATTTTGCGTTTTTCCTTTTCAATCAGAGCCAGTTTGCGATCACTGGCAAAATGAATGGCCTCTTTCAGGAACTTGATGGTAGATTACTTTAAACCTTTCAGATGCGACCAAAGACGACATCATCTCAATTACAACCATGTTCTTTTTCTGCTTAACACCGTTATCAACGTATAGTATAGTGTTTCAACAGAAGGATGAACAACATTTCATGTTACATGTATACAGAGTGGCCCAAAAGTCTGGAAACGGCTAATTATCTCGTAAAATGCTAATATTAATTGTACAAAATTTGAGGTACACCTATTTTGGGATACGGAGATTACATATTTGATATTTACAATCTTGCCAGATTTGCCGTTTTTCTTGTATTATTAGTAACTTTGGGTTTTCAAATACATTACCCTGTATATTCAGTCATTATTGGAATCTCCTATTCAATACGAGTTCAACCATATGTAACACTTATGATTTTATGTAATCTGGAAGGTCATAAATACATAAAACCGAAGTCTGGCAACGTCTAAATTGTTTCAATAAATTTTTTAATACTAACTATTTTCAAATACACTAAAACGTAACAATTGATAGTTTAGAACAT
Organism: Diabrotica balteata; assembly: GCA_918026665.1. Taxonomy (NCBI): domain Eukaryota; kingdom Metazoa; phylum Arthropoda; class Insecta; order Coleoptera; family Chrysomelidae; genus Diabrotica; species Diabrotica balteata. Next base: position 188,186,862 of record OU898276.1, read on the forward strand.
TTTTTAACATAGTAGTTACGTTATTAAGTGTTCAAAATGTGCTCAATTTGTGAGTTGACAGCACCCTAATCGATGGTAGAAGGCGTCTTCTTCTACCATCGACTTCTTTAAGTCGTCATAAAATTTCTGCGCTTTGTATGCGCTATGTATGTAGAGAGTGTTGGAAGGAACTGGAATTTTTTTTTTATTTAGAATTTTCGCATCAGCCATTAAGGTTATTATCGGGTTTTACAGTTTTTTTTACAGATTTTACAGTTTTTATTAAATATACTAATTACAAATTGCGTATTAAATTACAAATAATAAATTATAAATTACAATATAATACATAATAATATAACTTAAATTTTGTTTAGTAAACGTATAGCCCCAATCAATTTCATTGTATTTGATATATTACAGTTTAAAATATCTTTAAGTTTCTTTGCTTCTTTTGGTACGTTGTTGATGGCTCTTTCGTAAGAATAAAGAGGACATTCAATGAATATATGTTGAACAGTTATTGGATATTTACAATAAAAACATTTAGGTGGTCGTTCTTTTGTTATGAGTTGCTGATGAGTTAACGCTGTATGTCCAATTCTTAGTAGGTTTATAATCACTTGTTGCCTTCTGTTTTCTGGAAATTGTAGTTTAGTGCAATCCTAGTTTTAACGTTTTAAAGTTAGCCTTATTATCACTGAATGGAATTGTAGTCATAATTTCAGTTTGCTCGTCAATAGCAGCTTTTTTTTGCTAATTCATCTACTTTTTCATTTCCTGCAATACGTGTATGTGATGGTACCTAGAGAAATTTAAAGTTCACGTGTCTGTGTTGTATAATGTGGTGGTGATAAAGTGCTAATTGTATTTGTTGCAGGATAGCATGTACTGGATATATTTGCCTTAAGCTCTGAAGAACAGATAGAGTCAGTAAGGATAAGAAAATTTGAGCTTGCATGACTCTTACACATGTCTAATGCCTTTGAAATGGAAATTGCTTCTCCCGTGAAAATGCTGCAGAATTGAGGGATGGGAACTGCATATTCAGACTTTCCTATAAAAAGACCGCTGCGTGTCTGTTTTCAGTTCTTGAGGCATCAGTAAAAATCTTGTTATTGCCAGTGTATTCTGATATCTGTTCTTGATATAATTTGTTAATGATTATGAGATTTGTGGTACTCTTTGGATAGGCCATAAGGGATATATCAATAGTGGGAAAATTAATAGTCCAGGGAGGTATAGTTCATTGTGTAGGGTAAGAATGTATCAGCTGCTCCATGTCAAAACCATATCTCGTTAAAAGTTCTTTAAGGGGTGGATATTTAATTTGTTGATGGCAATAAGTAGGTGGATATATTTTCTAAAGAAGTGGATACATTGTGTTATTAGGATTGGAAGACAATCTCGCGGCATAATTTAAAGCAATGTGTTGTCTTCGTATTGATAGGGGGGATTTATCTAGAATAACCTGAAAACTTGAAACAGGACTAGTTCGGTAAGCACCCAGAATAAGTCTTAAACATGTGTTTTGTATAATGTCTAGTTTTTTAAGAATATAATTACTCGCAGTTGAATAGCATATTGCACCATAATCCAGTTTACTTCGGATTAATGATTAGTATATATGCAGCAATTTTATGATGTCGGCTTCCCAAGATCGGTTTGATAGCATTTTAAGGAGATTTATTTTTGATTGGCAGGATACGCCTAGCTTTTTAATATGTTCTCCCCATGTTAACTGACTGTCCCGTCTCAGTAAATTCTACTTGTTTTAGGTTGATACCATTTAGAGTAAGTGTTGTTTTGCAATCAGTTTTTCTTTTATTGAATATGATGAAATGAGATTTATCACCTGAGAAAGCAAAAACAGTTTTTTGGGACCAGTCTTCTAGTTTATGCAGAAATGATTGCAAAATTTTTGAGGCTTGTGTAATACTGCAGCTACTAGTATATACAACTAAGATATCTGCATACAGATCTCCTTTCAAAGGTAGCTTTATCTCTTGAACGATATTATTAATTGCTATTAAAAATAGAGTGGAACTGGAATTTGTTACAATGTTGCACATAGTCTTTCATATTTTTGTTGTCAGTAATTTATAAGCCATTTTGAAATGCCTACGGAACGATCAAAGAGCTGCATGTGACTCACGAGCCAACCAACGTTTGACCACCCTTCTTCTATTGTAACTAATCTATGAGAAACATGTTTTCGCATTGCATTTTTGTATTTATTATTTTATTTATAAAAGAACAACTTTGAAATTTAATAATTGTTTTATGTAGAGCTTTTATAAAAAAAGGTGTTCATACAATTGGTCAATGACTTTTTATCTTTAATAACGATACAGGGTTTTAATCTGTTTATTTTTAAAACAATTGCCCAACCACTTTTATTTTGATTTTTGATATCTCTTGATATCTCAATTCAACTCCCATTGTAAATAATTTAGTTGCTTTAATTTACCTCCAAAGCTTCTTTTATAACCATGGTTTATTCTTACATATTTTATAAAAACTCTCACCTGCACGTTCAATTACATGCGCAACCTCCTTTGCATTATACAAATATCTTAGTACCTATTAACAACTATTTTTATCTACAAACAAAATGTCAATGAATTGTAGGTTCAATAGTGGTTAGATTATGCAAAATTCGTCTTTTGTTTATCCATATTTACATAGAAGGGTTGGGCCTGAGGACAGACAAGTGGAATGGAAGTTTCAAAATGCCTATAAATAAAACTTGATAGATATTACATACGAATGTGTCAAATGAAAAACGCATATGCTTAATTAATATTTATGAAATAGTGATTCATCGAGTAGGTGAGATTTCCTCACGCGTAGTTGTGTTATATGTCAGTGGTTCTCAAAGTTCTAGATAATACCTCTACTGAATTACCTGAAGAAAATAAACAAATATATAAACAAATACAAGGCAACCATAAATACGTTTTCTGACATGTCTTAGTCAGTAAAACGTATTTAAGTGAGAAAAGGTAAAATTATTTCGGAAAAGATAAAAAACACAACCAGGATATATTATGTTGAATTGATCAGAGATTTCCAAACGTGATAGACCCTTGAATTATCCGAATTTATTCAAAAAATTGTTCAATCCGAAAATTATCCGATGGTCCACGAAATTATCCAAAAGTCGGATAATTATCCGAACATTGTCAACGCGAGTCGACTCGAGCACTGGACGCATACTGTTTCGGCGTTTCGCTGGTCGGCTCCCCTCCACCGTGTTTTCTACTGTCGCGCGTGTTATGTCATTTAGTAAAGCTTTTGTTTTGTTTTATTACGCGCACGCTGAGTTTTTTGCTATCAACAATGGATACTTATATTCAAAAGAATAGAAAACGAAGTGAAGAATAAGGCGAGAGCAGTAATACTAATTTAAGTAAAAAGAAGAATATATATATCGAGGGGTTCGAGCGAAAACCCGATAACTAACAAAATCATTGTTCGGAGATAATCGCGATTAAAGATTTTCGTAACATTGAAGAGGCTTTAAAATCGTCACAGGAAGTTGTTTCAAATATTTGTTAACGCCAAACAGTAGAGAATTTAATGTTTAGTTAGAATAATTTATTTTTAGTTTAACTTATTAAAACGTATTTACAAAAAAAAATAAAACATGATATTTATCGGGTTTTTCCTCGCTGAATGAGTACAACAATTCATTTTATTGGTTTTTATTTTGAATTTTGTCAATTATAAAATGAAAATGAACTGTATTTTATTCAAATAAAACAAATAATAATCTACATTCCTTTTAGGAAATTAAAGGGTAATATCTTCTTCTTCCGATTCTTCTTCCATCATTATGTCTGGAATTCGATCTACGACATTATTCCCTGTTTTTAAACTTGATATCCATGCAGCTCTTCTGGAAAAATGTTTTCTTGGCATATCTTCATTAAATACTTTTTTTGCTTCGCTTATTGGAAGAGTACTTTTGTATTCAAAACTATACTAATACTAATACTATACTAATTCAAACCAATATCTTCTGATATGTTTAAACACTTTAATTCTTTTGAGAGCCACTGCACAGTATTACCGGCATAATCTACTATTCTGTTTTGCAATATATTTGCTGCAAGTGACTTTAAATCTAAAAATTTCTTATATTGTATTTCTTTTACCTTGTATGGGCCTATATTATGTTTCACATTGTCTACAGTCTTCATTTTCTGTTTTCTTGCTGTTTGAAATATATTTTTCCAGTAATTCATTCATTTACATATTTACTTGCAGATTCTATTGCCGAGTTCATAGAATCCACTTCCATATAAGTATGTCCTGCTTCTAAGAACTTTTGTTCTATAATTTCCAATTGGTCGATATTTTGTACGATTCACAACAGCAGCACGGCTATAAATTGATTACGATTTTGACCGCCACAAGTATCTGAAGAAATTGTTACATGCTTAACCTCAGGTCTTAAGCATTCACTTGAATAGTAATACATACAAGTTCCGATTTCAGAACTACCCTTTTTGCCGTTTTTGGGTAGCGGTGATTCCCAAATAGTAAGATTGTATACTAGAAAATTTTCTACGATAGTATAATTGACTAATAGATCCTTTGGGTATTTGTAAAATTGCTTGTAAATCCAACGTTACAGACATAAATGTCTTGTCTTTATTTGCTTTGTCTTTATCTATTCTTTTAGCGACCTGACAAATTTCATTTCTTTTTCTATGTTCTTCGTAGATTATTTCAAGATTTTTTCTCTGCTCTAGATCAGACTTAGCATATTTGGCACAGATAAGACACTGGTCCTTTTTGGGCGTGAAAAAACTTAGATTAAACTCTTAACAAAAAATAGATCGATATTTACGTAAAGCAACAGGGTCTCGACTATTTTCGATGCAGTTATCTGAGTAAAACTGGTACATTTTTTTTGATATTTAAAGTGGGATCTGAGTATTTTCTAATGGTCTCCTTTCGGGTATAATGAGATTCCATAACCGGAAAGGATTCAATATGACTTTTAACAAATTGAACATCTTCAGCCTTTGTTTTGTTAACTGGTTCCTGTTTTCCGCGATTGTCTTCTTTAGAATAGCAACCAATAGAATCACTGTTAGCTACAGCATTTATTATAACATCTTAGGATATACACAGCGCTTTTGTAAAAAAACTTTTGGCACACTGGAATCCGTTCGTTGTTAGCTAGTGGAAAAAAACATTTCTTGCTAAATTTTCCTTCCTTTCTTTTGGAAGTTTTAAGGAAAAGTCTAGTCCTAATTTGTTTTACAGCTATGTTGTGTAAAATAAATTTTTTTCTAGATTTAAAATCTAGACTCCAGTAATTTCTACAGAGTTTGTTTCTATAATCTTCAGAAAACTTTTCAGTATACTTAAATTTACCTTTATCACAATTGATTTGCTGGGGTACCTTGGGAGCGCTGGTTTTGTTTTTCGTTATATATGTGCTCCCTTCTGACCGCCTTTTTTTTTCGCAATATTCAATTTCCATTCAGTAGGATTACTTTTACGCCACCTTTTCGGCTTTGTTACCTTACGCAGTACTGGTTATAAAACGTCTTTAATTATTAATGTCACCAAAGATGTAGACGTCTCAGAGTATAAAATTTTCTTACGTTAAACTTTTTTTTGATTTACGAGATCATTTTCAGATCCAACAATATCTTCAAAATCCAAAGATAACTCTGTGCAGTAGTTTGGATCCACGTCAGAATAATCACCTCCAAGTAAAGAAGTAGTATCGTCAAATTCATTAATTTTGTCGATGGACTCCTCAGCTTCTGAAATAAAAACCAAAATAGAATACTAATACATTAAATATTATTCTAAAATGAAGTCACCTGTGTTAAAATCATCATCTTCCATTGTATTTTCGATATACTCTGCTATCCGGCATTGATTTTCGTCTAGCTCAGAAGAAGTTTCAGATATGTTCTATTGCACATTCTTTGACATACAAGTAGGAATTTAATATTCACCATTAACGCGCATACGAGTAATCTGACGGCTGATGTGGTAATATAACTTTTTTCTGGTCTAATGTAAGCGAATGAATCAAAAAACCAAACGTTAAGAAAACATGAAGCTATAGTTGGATTTTAATTTCAGTATTTTATATGCCAGAAAATTTTCAATGCTAAAAAATTCCACAGAGTGATGCAAACTTTGAGAAAAAAAAACATACTTTGATTGGTACACCCGGTATACAATGAAAATTTATCCGATTAGCAACATTATTACAGCGATATTGTTAAAGAATAAGACTTATAACATGTTAAAAAAATTACTGAAATTGGACAACAGGTTTAGAAGATACGAGACATCAAAAATGACCCATTTTTAAGGTGTCCGGTTAATTTTGCACCCCAGTACTGAATAATTTTAGGTCTTGATATCGAAAATGAATTTATTGAGATAAAGTAAATTTAAAATAAAACATCTCAATTTCACCTAATTACTCTTAAATTTAATGGATGACAATTCAAATAACTAGGAACTGTATAATTATACACATAACAAAAAATATTACTTACCAGTCTTCAAAATAATGGTTTTTGGTGACCATTTCCACTAACATCTTACTTCGATTACTCATTTTACAAATTTATAAAAATCAAACTGTTTATTTCGAAAACAAGCACGAATCACAATAACAATTCAACATCAAACTATACATTTGTTAGAGAACGCAACGTCCATAATCAAGTCCAGATATGTGTGAACTAATCAGAAGTACCGACCCAAACAGGTAAATCGTTGTACTTCGTGTAACCTAAAATTGATTTACTGGGTTTTCGCACAACAAAAATGTGCTGAAATTGAATAAAGTATAATAGTATAAAATTCTTTATTGGATTTTCGCATGAATATATTTTGTTAAAATTAACAGCTTTGTAATCTTCATATCCGATAAATGTATTTATATATTTTTAAAATCTTAACTTGCGAATTTCTTTAAAAAAGAAAGCAGTTAAGTTGTTCTAGCTTATTTTTCCTAGAACTGATTTTATATTTCAGACATTTATTATGAATTTCAATTTCCGATAAAATGAATTATCTGTTTTTAACTCAGAAATATTTCTAATAAAATCAGTAACTTTACATAGGAAAAGAAGATAAATGATTCTATCGTATTCTCATATTATAAATATGTTTACTTCAAAGTATTTTTTATCAGTAAAGTTATATATGGGGTTGGTGTTATTTAAAAATATGACTTAACGGTTTTTACCATGTTTGGTTTTTATCAATTATTGTGCTTAAAAATGTTAATATCATTTTAAAAATTTTTTCAGTGATAGAAGACGTGTTTTTAATACAGAAGAAATAAAAATACCGTATTTCATAATTTTGTCATTTATCGGGTTTTCGCTCGAACCCCTCGATATACTACCAATATTTGGATTTACCTGCGTTGCTAAATGGAATGTAGAACTTCCACAATGTGTTGTTTGTCACAATGTATGTGACGGCTAAAAGTACGCTTCCTAATAAACTAAAACGGCATTTGGAATGAACTTACAGTCATTTACAAGGTAAGCCAAAATACTTTTTGTAATAAAATTGCGAGAGCTAAAACATCAGACCACGGCTTTGGTTTCCAGAGCATAAATTCCTACCAAAGCATTGCTCACCTCCTTCATGGTAGCTTACCGTGTTGCGAAATGGAAAAAACCACATACGATCGCTGAGGAATTCATCTTACCTGCAGTGGTTGATATGGTAACAGTGATGTTTGGAGAATCGGCAGCTAAAGAAATAAAAAATGTACATCTTTCAAACAATACGGCCAGTCGCTGTATTCACGACATGGCAGAAGATATTAATGAGCAAAAAGTGGGGAAACTTTCAGGTTTATTTGCCATTCAACTGGACGAGGCGACTGATAGTAATGATTAATGATGATGCTCAATTGATATATTATGTACGGTACATACAAGAAACAAATATAGGAGGAGGAGGATTTTCTATTTTGTGGAAAATAATATTAACTCGGATAACTGTGTAGGCGTGTGTACGGATCGATGTCTGGACAGTATGGAGGACTACAAGCTCTAATCAAAACTAAGGCTCCAAGTGTAAAATGGACACATTGTGTCATACTTAGAGAGGCCTTAGCAGCAAAGAACGTTACACCAGAATTAAGTATTGATAGCATTATTCAAGTGATGAACTTCATTAAAACAAGACCCGTGAAATCAAGACTGTTCCATAAACTTTGTGAAGAGGTGGAGGTCAAGTACACCTCCTTAATTTATTATTGCAATTCTCGTTGGCTGTCCAAAGGCAATGTACTTGCAACGTGTATACAAATTAAGAAATGAATTTTACACATAAAAATGCGCAAAACTTTATTAACTCAGAGTTTTTAATAAAATTAACATGCCTCTGTGATATCCTTAACATATTAAATTATCTTAATAAGTCTTTGTAGGGAAACAATACTCACATCCAGCAATTGGTAGATAAAATTACTGGATTTCAGAAGAAGTTACTTTTATGGAAGAGAAAATTAGAAGATCAAGAAATTGACAGCTTCCCTGATTTACAAGGTATTCTACAAAAAAAAAAATAGATAGAAATCCTTAATTCCTCTTTAAAAAGTATTGAGCGAACACTTCGAAAAATATTTTCCCGAAAATATGGAGCAATATGACTGGGTCAGAAACGCTTTCCTGTCATCCACGCCATCGACACTTTCAACAGAGGAAGAAGAACAACTGACAGAATTGTCCTGTGATTCCAGCCTAAAGCTTTAATACGCAAGGACAAACTGTTTGAATTTTGGAGCTCACTTTTTCATGAATATTATGCAATCAGCAATGGTGCATTAATGGTTTTATTACCATTTGCGTCTTTTTACTTGTCCGAAACAGGCTTTTCTGCTGTTGCAGTAATTAAAAACAAGTACAGGTCAAACGTAAACTTAGAAAAAGAAATGAGAGTGGGAATTTCCAAATTGGAGCCCTGTTTTATAAGCTGTGCTCAAAAAATCAAGCACATCCCCCACATTAACCAGTCAGTTACATAAATAAATATTCCTTTTAATTTTTGTGCCTATGTTTTGATTTCGTTCTTAGTTTCTAAAAAAAATATATAAATGTTCAAATAGTGTTTTTATTATATCTTTAACCTGTTACTAGGCTAGTACTAAAATTGGTAAGTATTATTTATTGTTGGGGTGAGGGGGCGTCGCAAAAAAATAGCAATGTCCCAAGGACGTCACAGTACAAATAAGTTTGGAAAGCCCTGGAATTGATTAATTTGCTCTGTGGTCATCTCAGACAGTCCTAAGCCAGGATAAAATGTTAAGAGTTCATACCTGAAATTTGCAGAATTGCTATTACAGATCAGAGGGTCCCAAGCCAGGATAAAATATAAAGGGTTCGTAGGCAGCAAGATTTGCGGAATTTCTATTACTAAAAAACTATCTAACATGAATTTTCAAATATAAAATAATATTTTATATAAACAGGTACCTATCTTAAAACAAAAAGAATATTTGCTCATAATACCAAAGTACAACCTTGGAACCTCACTGATGACTTGACGACGATCAAAGCGGGAAATATCCAGAGAAAACAATCGAAAAATTAAATTAACATTAGTCTCATGTAACATTAAATCACAAAATACAAGAGATATGATGATAATGGTACGTTCAACTCCGAACTAATAATAATCAAATACAAAAAATTGCTGATACGCTATCCGTGGTACAAAAACCAAATTATCCATACATACTTTGAGACAAGGCAACAAAGTATAATACAAGACCATGTTTAGTCCAAATGGACTATCTAAGCCCTGATGTCACAATGGGCGAAAATTTTGAAAACTTTTCCAAACATTTCTAGTTTGTGTGTATTTGTCCTATAAGAAGTTAGAAATATTGGGTTTTTTAATTGTTTGAAGAATAAATAAGGACTTTTGGTTTTGAAAATTCATTATGTGCGATTAGTATGATTTTGATATACTTACCTCAAAAATTCACAAACAACAAATAATACCAATCACATAGAATGAATGTTCATAACCAAAAGTCCTCATTTATTTTTCAAACAACTAAAAAAACCAATATTTCCAACTTCATATGGAAAACATACACAAATTAGAAATGTTTGAAAAGATTTTTAAAATCTCCGCCTATTGTAACGTAAGACTTGGTAGTCCATTCTAAATGGTATTAAATATGAGTGATCATTGACTTTTTGGGAAAACAACTTTCTTTGTCGAGTTTAAAATTCTATTTAAATTCGTTTATCCAAATAAACAACAGAGAATATAAACAACACAGAATATAAAAAATGGACTGATATTTCGAAAGGGCATAAGTCACACTTTTTTTAATATCACTTTTTGGTGTCATTTTACTTTGGTAGCGTTTTACATGTTTTCTATGAAAATAGCATATCTTCATATACAAAAAGTCAACCTAAAAGGCAAACAAAACTTAAAGTCTATTTAAAAGTCATTAGTCCTGGACTTAAGCTAGACCCTTCCTAATGAAACGGAACGGAAGTTTAAATTAATGGACTTATGTCCTTTTCGAAATGACGAAACTTATGTCAGATTCCTTTTTTTTATATATTAAAGCGTTTTACAAAGATTTGCAAACAGAAAACAGCACAAGCAGTCGGGCAACACTGCCTCTTTTTTAGTTGTGATGCAACTGCATTTTCTGCGTAAATAAGATTTATCTTATTTCAACAATATCAGGATTCTTCTTTAAAAATTGACACAATTGGCAACTGAGATCAGACTAAAGTATTAGATAAAATGCTACTTTTGCATCTTTGTGCATAAAATTCAATATCTACAGCTTTTATTTGACATCTATACTCCATCTAAAAACATTAAAATGATTAAAATCCTTCTAATTTACTTACCGTTGCACGTCATTATCATTGACAGAGATCGAAGTTGACATAGTTGCCAAAATATAAAAAATCCTGAATCCATTTTAAAATCAATAGGTCACATAATTATTGCAAAAGTATTACCCTCTCTTTACAACGATTATTTAAATTCTTACGTGACATTTTTGAAATAAAACATAACTAATTTTGTTCTAAAAAGAACAGATTTTATTAAATAGGTAAAAATATAAAATAAGAGGGATTCACTTTAAAATTCAAAATAATAAAGTACAAAAAGTATCAACACTGC